>WBMW01000244.1:162626-266436 GCA_013396635.1 Penelope pileata
CCTAGGCCCCTTTAGGTGATCCAATGCAACATGCTTCTTCCCACTATGAACTTCGCGTTTTTTAGCCTTAAAGCCTCATGGCACTGGCAGCAGTTCTTACACGCAGATTGGTGTAGGAAAATAAATAACAACAAACCCCTTTCCAAGATAAAAAAAGGAGTGAAACTCTTTCCTTGGATACATCCATCCTTCTGCTTACAGAGCACCTTCTGTGTGACTAGGAAATGCACTTGTTAAATAGGTACGTCTCTTAGCTCTGCAAGCTGTCATTTTACTTTCTTACCTTCTTTCTTGATCTTTCTCATGCTGATTCTTCCATACAGAATTTGTATCAGTCTTGGTGAGTAAAGCTCACTGTTGTTTCATACCTATCTATAATGACAGTTTCTGTCAACACTGCCCTGTAGATGCCTTGACCGTGCATTAGTACGGGACATTTTTAAAAATAGGCACATACTCTGATCACACATAGCTGATCATCTATTGTGTTCATCTTCCTTGATGACTCATTCTAGCAGTAACTTAATACTTTTGTGCAAACTGACTTTTATAGACCTTGTAAGATATCTCTTATAATAACTTTTTGATTGTTTATTGTGCCCTAAAGTAAGAGCAACATTTGGTATGAGTCCTGACTTTTCTCCCAGAGAAAAAAGAAGTGTCAAGCTTCAGAAGAAATTGGCATTACTGGGTGGAAAGTATCAACCCCGAGAGGAGACCAGAGTACTGCTACCAATGTCCTATACAGAAGCGTCCTGCCTTTGGCTTGTGTTAGCTCTTGGTGGAAGAGTCATTTCTGCTCACTGATGGTAGTGTCCTTATGCTAATGTGAATGTTTTTAGATCGTATGATAACCCATCTGATAGTGAGAGAGATTTATGTTTGTGATGCCTGAATTGAAAGCTAGCTGTATCAAAGGGACATTCTTCCCAAAAGCTGACCATTTAAAGACTGTTCTGAATCATATAGCTATCATGTGGACTTTCTTCAGCATTGTTTTTACAATACAGCTCAGAAAATGGGATGTACACTCCCTTACGTTGATAATACACAATTAGAAAGTATGCTAATTCTTTTAGGCAGAGAAATAGGCTATTTGTTAGCATGTGTAGAATACATGCTTATTTTTCCTTCTCTAGTGTTGTTTCAAGGCATCATTTGTGTAGCTACTTGTTTTACAACCAGGCTGGCATGATTAGGATAGATTCACTTTTTCAAATGCAGACCCTTTAGTATGCTGTTGTGGTTGCAGGCTTAATTAGAAAGGCTCAAAAGCTTTGCCTACATAAAGGGTAATGGGGAGTGTTACAGGCAAAATGAGCCATTGCTAAACGTCCTTGACAAATGAAATTGTTTTGTTTCTAAAGTATTTATTTTGCTCCAGGGGTTTCTTCTTCTTCAGTCATCCTGCTTTATTGTGGACAATTAGAAAGAAAAGGAAGCAAAGGCGAGCGAGAATCAATCCCGCCACAGCTATGTTTCAGTCTGAACCAGAATCTTTATGACTTGTTTCTACAAAATTAAGTCCAACTCCTGCCTGACTCAGCACTAGTAGCAGAAATTAGAGATTATGGGTCATGCATATTATAGCTTTCATGCTGGGTTGATGGGCTTCGCTCTGATACGCTAAGTTTTTTACTGAAGTCAGAGATGAAGTTCCTTTGGTTTCTTGGTGCCAGAAACAGGCCTGCTCTAAGTATGGCAACAATTTTTTTTTCCATTTTTGGGGAAACCAGAATTAAGACCCAGACTGTTGCATAGGTGATATGCTCTGAGAGTATTTTTGCTTCTTTGTCAAACTCCAGAAGTTTGTTGTCTCCCTCCTGAAACAATTCATAATTTTTATTATGCAAAGATATTATCCAGTCAATTGAAGTCTAAAATATTTTAATGAACTGTAACTCAATCTAATATACATGCATGATGAATTAATTTTTCTCATAATTGTTCATGCTGCTTATACAGACTTAATAACTTGGTTGAAAAATGTTCAGTGAACAAAGCAGGGATTTTTCTGAAGATATGTGACAAGGCTGTGTTTTTTGTAGTTTGCTTATACACCAAAATATGATAAAGATATCAAATCAAAATAGTACAAGTTCCTTCAGGATGTGCACACAATATATTGTATTATAGACAGGAATATACCGGGGGCAAAAAGGCCTATGTGCCCTTTGAACATTCGATGTAGATGCAATAGGATACACTCTGGACTCATGTCTCTTACATGGGGTAAACGGACAAATCCCTGTTAGCTATCACACCTGCGTTCTATCTGTTGTTGTATCCATTTCTATTTATCCTTTTAAGAAAACATAAATGGATCTAATGGAAGCTACAACTTTTAAATTGTCATTTATGGAATAGAGCTTGAAATCAAAATACTGTCTGAAGAATAGAAGTATTAAAATAGGAATAAGATCTGTAATTGCAGCATGGTCATTATGTCTTAGTCTTAAATAGCATATCAAGCTGTAACTATTTTTAATGATTATTGGATAGATACATGAAGCCTTACGTGAAAATTATTTTAAACTTAGTAATGCAAGAGACATCACCAAATTCATGTTAATGAAATTCAGTTACCAACTTATAAAGTGTTACAATACTTGTGTACTGTAACATAAGAATATTGATTTTTACTTTTTTAGTAAAATTGTTTTAAAACAAGAAAGATTTTTTTTCCCTTCATTCCAAGAGAAAGAAGCATTCTACTTTGTAACAGCCTAAATGATCATTTATATTTATTCTTGTCTGTATGCATGAGCAATGTTGTGCAGGTGTTAAGCAGAAGATTTCCGGATCAGACCCTAATTTAAGAACGCATAATGATAGGACTAACGATGACAAGGGATGTAGCCTGATGTTTAGCTAAGCTACATATGGGTGCTGTGCCAAGAGCAACCTGTGGTTTTACATACAATATATTTTTGTATTTTTTGTATTTTTCCTCTTTTTCTGATTGCACTGAATTTAAATTCTGATCCTGAAAAATACTGAAAGCTGCAATGCGTACTGAGTTTGGTGAGAACTAATGAAAAACCTTACCAAACAGGCCTTCTGAATTTTTCTCATTTTGACTTTCATTGTTTAATTCTTTAATGATACATTATTTTCATATCATATATCATATTTCATATATGTACCATTAATATGATACAATTATTTTCTGTAACTGGCATTTTCCTAATAGGTGCTTTACTAATGTACTATCATTTTTGTATTTCCCTCTCATTTTCAAAGTAGTATTTATCAAAAAATATTTTTAAAGGAGGTTTGTGTCTTACCTATTTGTGCTGACTATGTTTGCTTTACTATTCCTTAACTCACTAGTTGCTCACTAGTTCTCCTGTACTCCTGATCTGTTTCCAGAAGCTTTCAGTATCCCACCCTTTGCTCATGAACCCTCACTGACAGCACAGTTTTTGTTCTTTAGTTCTTTTTCCAGCCTTAGCAGGGACTGGATGCGGTAGTAATAAGCACAGATATGTCAGAGGAGCATACAAGCCTCTTGTTATCTTAGAGATGCAGCATGAACTGTTGGGTAGGTTACTAATTACTAGCTTAGAAACTGCAGAAGTTGAATGAAATGTGGATTGAGTTCATTAGTTACTGGCACTGAATGTGAGATGGTGAAAAGTTACAACAGTGAAGATTTGAGATAAAATTACTTATTGTCAAGATGATTCATGTTTTATGAAAGTGATCTTTGTTATCTGAAGGATCTACAAACCAAGTTTATGCAATATTACTCATTTTAGCTTAAAGTGCACTCACAAGAAATCATTGTTTCTGTTGGTGTCTATTAGACGACAAGACTTCTCCATGACATGTAACCTGAAAGGTTCATATTCCTTTTCATCTTTTGAGCGAGCAGAGTGACTGGGAAAAAAGTTGATCCCTGGTCTAGCTTCATTGCATAAAGAGGATGGAGCACCAAGTTTGCCATGTCTTTTCTCAAATTCTTCCCAAATTTCAGAAACTTTGCATGGCCTGTTGTTTTGGTTTAGATTTTTTGCAGTTTCAAGTCAATACAGGAGCAAAAGCTCCTCATACTTAAATGCAATTTAAATCAGGGCTACTGTGTGGCACATGACAGCAGTCTGTAGATCTAAATCTAAGTCTTTCCTTTTCTGTTACTTGTGTTGCCATGGGTCATATTTCCTCACTCAACAGAAGTGCTGCTAAGAGAAATATAGCCAGAGACACAGCAGAATGGACATGTATTATTTGACTACACCAAAAGAGAAAGATTCACTTTATCATATACCCACTTTCTGTGAAGCAAAGGGAGTACTCTTTCAAGCTGAGAGGACAGTTATTCAGAATTATATTAAAGAGTAATTCTCCTACTTTAATGAGAACTTTGAAGTCTCATTAATTAAAAAAAAAATACAAAAGACAAGTAAATTTTTTTCAAGCCATGCCTTTTTACAATCTCTATAAATGTATCAGATTGTGATATATACAACTGCAATCATATACTGTAATCATATTTTTATATGTGAGTGTGCACAAGGAAAGCAGGTGAGTTATGTCATCTGGGACCGTTGTGCAAACAGTAGGTCGAATTTTAAGAAGATATCGCTAAGTGCTCTCATTTACTAAGATAGTGTTATGGTGCTGATATACCTTCAGCAATACATATACAAGACATTAGTACTTTCAACTGTGTATAAATACGGTCTTAGGTCTTCCTTTTTATTCTTTTAAGACCAGTATTACCCAAGCAATAGCTTCCAATTGAACAAACAGTTCTTCAGTCCCAGCAATGTTCCCCTCAGGGGAATGTATTCTAGTGTAATTACCTACTTACTGACTTTCTTGCAACTTCATTTTGTTCTAAAGAAGAAGGAAATTTGTTGCCGTATTTGTGTTGAAAATCGTAAATTTCCTTAAAATAATTTTATGTAAGTGTACGTCTTGAAGTATGAAAAGGAGGGCGGGAGTTGCTTTTTCAGTCTTTTTGTGTCTTTGAGCCATATAAAAGCAGTTTACTGGAATGCAGAGGTATTCAACGTCAAGATTATTTACATTACTGAATTTTATAACTGGAGTGCTTAAAAGTCATTGAAGCATGAATATGCTGGTTCAACTATTTTCAGTGTTTTAGAAGAGTGTCAGTATTTCATGCAGTTTTAGCTCAACCACAAGAAATACAAGTTCTTAAACTTCAAGGAAATAAGTAAGGAGCTAACTTATATACAACATGTGGATTAATATACGAAATTTTAAAAAATGAAATAAGACTAAAAAGAAGAAACAATATTCAGTGTTGGAATGATGGATACACCTTCATAAACTTTTGCATAATCATTACATGGAAGACTGTATTTTTCTTTTCCTTGAAGTTTTTTTTCCTTAAAGTTACTGGTCACCAGGTGCAGGTAGAATGAGTTTTATCCTTAATGGAAAAAGAACTAAAGCACTAAAGTCAGTTCTTCATGGTCTTATCAAGTTAAAAATGTGACATTTTACTTGGAAAGAGAGCGATGGTCATTTTATTATTGCTTATGTTGATTACCAACCCTAAAAGGGCTTGATGTTGGACGTAAGTGCGTTATTTTTAGACGCAGACAAGTTATTTTTAGGAATTTTAATAGCTCCTTCTGCAAAATTGATCTCAAGGCACTCAAGACTGTTAGAAATCATCCCAATAAATATGTCTTATTTTAATTCGCAGTACTCTTTAGTTTTTAAAAAAGTGAAGAATGAAACAGAACAGTTCTATCCTTTACTTTTTTAACCTCTGAGCTGAAGTTGCTAGTCAAAATATCCTGTCTATTTTCAGAAATATTTAGAAGCCATAATTATAAGGACCTGAATATGAACTGGCTCTTCTGGGGAATGAAATAATCCATCATGGTTTAAGTATCATTTTTCATGCGCTCAGATGAAGGGTGGAAAGCAAGCAGAGCAATCTTCACTGTGGCATTCCAGTAAAGTCACCTGCCTGACTGGGATCCAATCTACTGATCTTAAACCTCCCCTCACTGTCCAGGCCTTCAGTGAGGATTAGCTTTCCAGGTTTGGAAACATGGGGTTAAAGTGATTAGCATCGTGTTAATGAAAGCTTGAATTCAATATGTGAGTACCCTTGGATTGCCTGATCCTGCAAAATACTGCAGCACCACTCAAGTTAATTTGTCCTAAATGTTTGCCTGATGTGGGAGATCAACATCAAAACCTGTCTTTCTTTTGTCCAACTTCTGTTCATCTTAAAAATTAATATTACAAGGTAGGGCTATGGGAAAGGAAAGAGATAACATGAACACATTTAAAGTACAGTTGATTTCTGAGTCAAACTCTGTGACCATAAACACAGCAAGCTCTAGCAGAAGTGGTAGTGTGCCTGTTTTGTTCCTAGGCTCAGTTTAGTCATAGCCCATTCAATCCTGAGAGCTCTCATGCAAGAAGGCTTGATGTGAACTCATAAACTGAATTTCATAGTATCATTCATCACTGTAAAGACAATAAAACAATAAGAGGAAAAATCTTGGAAACAGTTCTTATTCTCAAAGAACGGGTCAGAGTTTTCTCAGCTCTTTTTAGGGAAAAGAAGAAGAAACAATTTTCAGTTTTAAGAACATCATTTCTTAAAAATGGACTCTGAAAGCAGAGACAAATGGTGTTATGCATTTCTGTCATTCTGAAGTAATTTTTGTCCCATGAAAACAATAATTGAAGGCTGTCTCTGCACTGTCAGATTTAGGAAAAAGCTGTGGGGTGCCACTTCATGCTTTTTTCTTCACAAATTTCACTTTGCATTCTAAAGCTGTAAAAAACCCCTGTGAAGATTGTCTTATTCATGTTGAGTAAGTAAAATCATAGAATTGTAGAATAGCTTGGGATGGAAGGAACTTCAAAGACCATCTAATTTCAACTCCCTGCTGNAGCTCAGCATCCTTCTTGTGCTGGGGGCCCCAGGCCTGGACACAGTACTCCAGGTGGGGCCTCACAAGGGCAGAGTAGAGAGGGACAATCACCTCCCTCTCTCTGCTGGCCACCCCTTTCCTGATGCAGCCCAGGATACTGTTGGCGTTCTGGGCTGTAAGCGCACACTGCTGGCTCATGTCCAGCTTTTCATCCACCAGGACCCTCAGGTCCTTCTCCACAGGGCTGTTCTCAGTGAGTTCTTTTTCCAGTCTGTATACATATCTGGGATTGCCCTGGCCCAAGTGCAACAACTTTACACCTGGACTTGTTTCATCTCTTTAAGTTCACACAGGCTCAATTTTCAAGCTTGTCCAGGTCTCTTTGAATGGTACTCCTTCCTTCTCTCTGTTATTTAAGAAATAACCTTTCCTCACATATCTAACATTCAGAAAAGACTGACTGGCTTGATAAATATTTATCAGTCTATGCTTTTAGCTTTAATAAACCACCATGCTTTTACATTGCTTAAAATACCTCAGATTAGTTGACTATTGATACAACTTTCTGAGCCTTTAGAGCAGCTCTACTAGTTTAATTCTTCTGGCTCTGTATGTAAACTTATTCTCCAAACTTAATTCTCCTCTATTTAGGAAAACAGTACACATATAGAATGGCAAAAATGGAACTGAAATCATGTTGCAAGGGACATATTTTCAGTACTTTGTTCTATCCACTGAGCTGTTTTGGGTTGATGAATGTTTTCTATAAGATGCCTAAAATCCAGTGCATGTCCTTATACTTCCCTTACTTACGTGTGCATGAGATCCATGACTATATGGTGTAATATGAAGGAGGACCCCTGAAAGATCAGGCTCATTGTCAGAATGACCTAGAGGACTTCTGTCAACAGAAGAAGGTGGTAAGCCTTCTGAACGTGCTTTCGATATTGCAGTGGTGTCAGTGACACTGATGTGGTGGAGGAGTGTTACGCAGCCCTCTAAGTATAGTTTTTAACCGTCAGAAATCAGGGTGTTCCTGGCGTTTTGAGAAAAGCTGCATGTAACCTCATGTACCTCAGTCTTCCCATCTATCTCTCAGTTCAGAGGAGAAGTGAAAGTACCTAGTGACCCTCTGAGATTGGAGGACGCTGTCGTCCTGGCTTTGTTAGGAGTGCAGCAGTGCTAGTGAACTTTAGCAGTGCTAATGAAGAGTTAGCAAACTCTTCTGACAAATTCACTGCAATCTGATGCATGACGGCACATTCTAGACTGTTACAGAAGGATGTAGCCACACTACCAAATTTTCACTGGAAGGTATTGTTCTGTGAATTGTTACTCTATTACATATATCTAATGTGTCTGATTGGATTGTGTGGAGCTTGCTTTTCATTCTCTTTGCATTTCAAATGCTTTGCATTTTCTTGCTCAGACTGTTGAACCCATGCCAAGGAAAAATATCATATTGATAGATGGAAATACTGCCTGTCCTGTTCTTGCTGGAATAAACAGCCCAGACTGTATCTTTTAACAAGATAAATATTTAATTATCTTTTAATAAGCTACATTAACCTTCAGGTATTTTGCAGCATATGGAGATTGGACCACAAACATGAAAAATGGACAAACATTATGATCTGGAGGTCAACAAAGAAATTTCTAAACTGTGTGAACTTCCCTAGCTGTAGACTTAGGTGTATAATGATGTTTCATCTTCTCATCGTACATTCAGTGATTATTAAAGAAAAAGAGTTTGAGAGGTTATTACGCTTCCTTTGAAAACATGATGGGAAAATATATCATCTCTTTTTATTGCAAGAGTAATTGTAAAATCAACCACATCCAATATTTCTGTTATCTCTTCAGCTTTTATATTCATAAGACAAAGCAACACTGAAAAGGTAACACAGCAAGAATTCATCAGCGTAAGCCTTCATTCTCATGACAATTTATTTCCTGGGAATGAGATGGAATTAAAAAAACAATCCACAAATCCTAGAAGAGCAGGAGAACACAGCAACCACAAGCTGTACTGTTATATCAGGTGCTTCTTGTCTTTCTGTCCTCTTTTTTCCCCCCTTATAGCAAATACTTTTGGTGGTATTTTTCATTCCTTCATCTACCTAATATTTTCTCAGTTCTATGCAGTGCTTTGTCCTGCACTAAGCTGTTCTTAAGAGTCCGGTGTGTATATGTTTGAATACAGAATTTGGAGAAGTGATAAATCCACATTGGCATGTGTTGAAAGTGGAAGACATGACTCAAAATACTAAACCAGAAAAAATATTTTGTGGTCATGGAGCCAAGCAGGGCATATAGACTGTTGGACTTCTGGTTGTTTCTCTGCACTGGGAGTATAAAATGGAATATAAGAAAGGAGGAGTAAACAACGTAGAAACTAGAAAGGAACTGAAGTCTGGAAGAGGAACTAGAAGATCCAAGTCTAGACGCAGTGCCTTGAGGCTATTGATTCAGGTGGCAGCAAGTAGTCGGGCAGACCAGCAGGAAGCTCATCTAACCACAAGCTGAGGAAAATGCGCTTGTATGGAATCACTCAGGGAAAACAGAGATTTGCATTTCTGTAGGAGGCAGTGTTTTGTACTTTTTTTTTCTTTTTTTTTTTCTTTTTTTTCAGGATGCCTTATGCTGAAAGCTTTTCCAAACTGCGTCTTATCCTCTCTTATGTTTTCCATACAGAGTATGTGTTTTTGTGGTCCTTTCCTTTCTTCGCTGTTCCTTCAGCTTCACCTAATGTAGTAAATGAAATAATTTTGTATTGTCTTGACTCTCAGAATAGGCAGTCTGCCCTACAGCTTCCGTCTCTGCCAGGGGGTTGTATTCAAAGCTTACTTTGTCTGTGGTTTTTCCTGAATCAATATTCCTGAGTTCTATTTAAAAATCTGTGCTTCTCCTCAGAATCTGTGCGTTTCCAAAATGACCTCTAACATTGCTTTCACCAGCCTACCTTTGAGGAAGCAGATGGTGTGCTCTGAGGGCTCAGTAGGGTCCATGTACAGCCGGACCCATCTGGCACTGGAGAATGCTGTATTGGTTACTCAGAGCAGCCAGCACAAGCAGGCATTCTGTAGGTATCACCATGAAATGTTTCTCCTGTTTCTCCATTTCTTTATGTTGCCAGTGTTTTCAGACTCTGTACAATTCAGTGAAGCACGATGTAAATTATTTTCAAAATAAATTCCCTGCCCAGTGATGCACACAGGAAGGAAGCATGCCCTGATGAAAAAGCAATGTTGCAGTATGGCCAGGAGTGACAACAATAATAATAGTAATAATAATAGCATCCTAGGATGTAATTTCATGAAAGTTTTGTTCAGAATTCAGAATCTGAAATGTCTTAGCATACTTCGTGCTGCTCCCTACTGGACTGCAGTTGATTAACTTAAATTTTTTTTAACAGCCGGCGATTCTCTTAGCCTGTAGCCAGTAAGCTGAGACGAGACGTCTTTTCTGCCTGTGCTAGTACTTACACAGTAGGTAGGTACTCTATTTTGTGATTTTCAGTACTGCTGCACTCCTGGCAGGAGGAGTTTCTCACTAAATACAGTTGAGTTACATTAACTTAACACAGTGAAATGAAGACAAGGGTTGCACATCTGTGGTTTTTCAGAAGAGAAGGTCCCAACTTTGAACAGAAACCAACACTTTCTCCCCTGATTCTTCCCTGATTTTTTTTTTTATTATTATTTGTTTGTTTTATATTCGGGGTAAAAAATTATCCTGACTGTAGTCTGAAAGTCAATGAGACAATACTGACAGTGAGTGTGAATCTCAAGCAAGTTTTGTTGCAGGTATCACAGGTCCTTATGTGCCAATGTCAACTAATGTGCCATACAAATTCAGCATGTCCACACGGCCCTGTGGTAAATCGAAGCAAAATAGTGTAGCTGGACTTTTCCATCTGTAAGAACCAGTTATGACAGAGCTCATCCTGAGGGATGCCGGACCTAGGGGAGAAAACTCTTTCCAGAGTGCTTCTGAAACTAACAAAATTGGAATTTTGTGTCTAGTTTGTAATTTCATCAAGCATTCTGGGCTTCAGCATAGATTTGCTACCCCTCTTAAAGCTGTGGGAACAGCACAAGTATGGTTTTATCGTCTTCCTTCCCAACAGCACTTGAAAGGCTTCTTTAGCCCTCCTCCTTTGAATGTAATATTTTCTCAGGTGCTCACTTCCCACGTCCCCCTGATGCTGACAACCGTGTAAGGGTAAATGATTACAAAGAAGAACTTTCTCCTGACTGATCATCTCCTAAAACATTAACTGTTTTTAATTGTGCATGAGTTGTTCAACACTACAAGGGATACGGATGTATTACAATCTTGTATTTACATTTGCAAAAGTTTGTTGCTTTTTTTCTGTTCTTTTTTTTCCCTCTCAGCAGATACTTAATGATCTAAGTAGAAAAAGAGCTACCCTCTGATTATAGGGATAGCTCTCTTCAGTGTTTGAATTGTGCAACTCTTACACAGTTTTTGAAAAAGTGCCAAAGAAAGGAAAACATTGCAAATGTAACTTCATGCTTCTTTAATTTGAAGGACAAGCGATGTTTACATAGGAACATAGTGTTGGTCCAGGCTTTGCACTGGAGAGGAATACCATATGAAAATGAATATTTTTGATGTACTTTCAGAGCATCAGTTCTGACTACACCTGTGTAAACCCTAAATCAAAAGAACGTCATGTTCAAAATCAGATTTTTCCCCCAACTGCAGTTTTAATCCATGGATGTGAAGTTTTCTAGGCTATTTTTCTGACAGCAGAACTTTTCTTGGCATTTTATAAATTTTTCCAGCATTTCTGCTTGTCAGTGGTGATATTACAGGCAGCTTTTAAAGCTATTTTCCAAACATGGAGGGAAGTTATATGCTTTTTCTTTCTTGAATGGTTGAATCTGTCACACATGTTCAGCTGGGCAATATGGATTAACTCATTTGCTGAGAGGTATGGGATGGGCTGACTACACTGTGCTCTCACTGAGCCTCTACATGCTGCAAGCATGGCACTGATGAACCCTTGTTTCTTTTGCGTCAGAGCTGAGGCTCTCTTTAGATTCTCTGTCGTCTAACAGCAGTGGTGAATTTGCGGTTTCCTCAGCAGAGGTCACGTACATTGACCATTTGTTGTGATGCAATTTGTACAGACTTAATGTTTTAGAAAATTCTTTGATGTTGTTTCAGATTGACTAATCCTTTCATAGGGTCCTGGTGATGGGCAGACAGTTGAATCAGCCTCATTTTCTTAAAAAATGACATTAAGAAATATCACTTAGGCTAAAACTAAACATCTTTTTTGTTTTATTGTTATTCTTCCATGAAAAATCCTTTGATTATTCTGTGAATTAACTAGCTATTCAGAATTGCTGTCTCAAGGGAAAACCAAACCATAATATTTAGTTTGGATCCTTTCAGATCCAACTAATTCTATAAGAGAACGTTACACTACTGTTATGATTAAGGATTTTTGAAGGATGAGTAAAGCCTTCTGGGAAACATCAGGGTTTTCATATAATCCAAACCTACAAAGTTTTCCTGTTTTAGTCGGAGACCAGGACCTTCTCCTGACACCACCACTACAGTCTAGAACACAGATCATGTTAATTCATGTTTCCAAAAATGCCTTTGAAGGACAAAAGGCATGTAATAATGATGTGCATTTCCTCAGTTGCCATTCCAGTTTCAACATGCTTTTTTAAGAATGTTTTCTTGCCATCTTGGAGTAATTGATTTGCTTGCAGTGATTCATATCAATATCACTGCTTGTACCCAATGCTTGACTAATACTATTTCATCCTCACTGAGATAAGCGGTAGCTTAATTACTGAGTCTTCAGTTCTGGTTTGTCACAATTACAGATGAAATATTTTCAGTGTTCACGTTAAATTTGAGTAGCTTACTGTGTAAAACAAATGCAAACAGACTCTACATAGCTTGAGCTCTAATCTTGTTTTGCACTTCGCAGTGAGACAGAATGTGTAAACCATGGGTGTCCAACCTTTTGGCTTGCCTGGGCCGCATTCAGTAAAGAGGAATTGTCTTGGGCTTCATATAAAATATATAATATGGTTAATGTATAGTAACAAAACTTCTTTTACTTTTTTAATATTTTTTATATTTATATTTTTATATTTTTATTGAACAAAAAAGAGCAACAAAATCATAAAACTAATGGGATATTTCACTTTTTTTTGGTGAAACTGATGCATCAGTATGTAGTTCAGTGGAAGTAGCTGCAATTCTTAGGGAGTTCTCAAGGCATTCTTCAGAGATTTTTTTTAATGTAATTTTACTCTTCCTAGGCTTCGTCCTTGAAAATAGTTGTTCACAAATGTATGTACTGCCCAAAAGCAGGATCTTATGAAAGTCTAGGAGAGGCATGATCACATTTTTCTTTGAGTTGAATGTCCATTTCAAAACGTGTAGGTAATGTATTTATGTCAACTGAAAATAGAGTTTTTTGGTTTATTTTTTCAGAAATCTTGAAACCTATTCTCAAATCCCTTTACCAAAATGGAAAGCAAGGCTGCATATTTTTCACTGTTCACAGGACTGTGTTTAGTCAATGTATCAAAATGCATAACGTTATTTGCTGTAACTTACCATAATTTGTTTCATTTTGAATGCTGTTATGGTTTGAAACATAGCACAGATAAGCTGATTTTCACCTTGAAGATGCACGTTTAACTCATTTAAAGAGCAATCAAATCCACTGAAAAAACATATCATACATTATTTTATATTTTTTGTGAGCTTTCTCAGACACTGAAAATCACAAAATTTGTCAGCACTGCATGAGTATTCTGGATATTTCTTCCACAGTGAATGTGTTAACTTATTAAATTATTTTTTGAAATAACACATGCCCAAACAATATTTAAATAAGAAAACTTACATGTCTGCTTAGTGACAAAAACCATGTCTTCACAGGCACACATACGTATGTAGGTAGGTTGAAATATTATTATCAACAATCACTGCATTTTACTTGTAGTGTGTGGCACACTCGGGTTCTGATTTGACTGAGTGTGTGTTGTGGGTCTGAGAGGTGGAGTTAGCACTGCAATGAGCCCTCCCCTCTGTAGTGCTCTGTTGTCGCTCACGCAGTCCATCTTTGAGCTGCGTGCAATTGACTCATGAAAAATATCACTAAAAATCACATAATTATGTTAGAACTTTATGATCTTGTGGCACTGCATTGGCAGCTGTCCAGGACCAGATATGGCCTGCAAGCTGTGGGTTGGACACGCCTGGTATTAGCAGAAATCCAGACCTTAATTAAAAACCTCAAGAGCATAGATCCTGTTCAGATCTGCCATTTACGCTTCCGACTTGAGCTGTTCAGAAAATTGCATGCTTAATGTGTGGTGTGGCAGCGGAAGCTGGAGTGATGATCTCCTGGTACAACACTGGTAGGTGGCCAAGCACTACCTGCCACTCTTTCACAGCAGTTTTTCTTTCCCTTCCTCTTTCTTAAATCTGCTCTCCTAGAGGCACAACCAGTGTTGCTCATGGCTCAGCTCTGCCCAGCAGTGGGTTCCTTTTGGAGCTGGCTGGAGCTGGCTCTGTTCTGACATGGCACAGTGCTGGACTCTGCTCAGAGAGGCGTACCCTGCAGCTCCCCTTGCCCTCTACCCAAAACTTGCCACATGAACCTGGTACAGACATCACAGGGAGCATAAATAGGGAAAAACTGTGAAAAGACAAATAAGATGTGCCTTCGAAAATATTGCTCTATTAGACGAAGAAAAGAAAATTTTTTGATGTTTTAAAGATTAAGATCTTTGGTTATTCAGTAACTTGCACAAATTTCTTGTTCTCTGTAAGGTTCAGCATGATTGTTTTGAAATAGCTAGCTTTCCTATCTCTTCCCTTTCCTCTGATGCTACCATGCTGTTGCCATTTGGCATGGTATTTCTGAAGATTTCCCTCTTCATTACTGGACAGAAGGTCCTGAGAAGTTTTTAGCTAGAGTGCACCTCTCAGAATCCATGTTGTGGCCATCCAAGTGTTATCCTAGGAAGGAAATGGCAAAATAATCCTGCTTCTGATAGCTTCGGTATTTGTTTGTCCCATTTTGCATTATTGATATTGTTGTGCAATCTTATTGACAGTGCAGAAATAGGCCTTAGGAAGGTCAAGCAAAGCCAATCACTGAGATGCTGCTAGTGAAAGTTCAACAGTCATGGCAGAGCCAAAGTTGAGGATGAGGCAGTAAAATAGGAAGGGAAGTACAGGTGGAAACAAGGAAGTATTGGCACCAAGATGTTAAGCTAATCCATTCAGTAATGTTCAATGTGCCTGCTTAACAATATTTGAGGAATGAAAATTTACTAGGAAGAGTAGGAGATCATTGATCTGCAAAAGGATCATTTGGGGGCCAATGCTTCCTTCAGCCTGAGGCAGGAGGTGGATACAGCTGAAGTGCTCAGTGCCTTTACAGCAGGAGAGCAACGCTAATTGGTCTGCAGAAATCTGCAACCAAAGGCACTCCTACATGGCATGTGGAATGCAACAGTGCATACAAGGAACAGAGATGGGAGACATATGGCCCCATAAACACAACAATAATTTTCATAACAACAATTTTCATAACCCTAATTTTCACAAACAATCTTTACAAGTTTCCTCTTGTTCTTTATCACATCTTTTTCTTATTACTACTATTCAAGGACATTTTTAGTGTCTTTCTAACCTTGGGTTAGTTCTAACAGATGTTTTTGAAGTGTTTTGTTTGTGTTCCATTGAGTGAGTGCAGGAAATCTCAGGCAATCTTTGTTCCTTCTTTCATGAACAGCCATGAATGAAAACTGCTTCCTACAATTTACCATTTCATCGGCTGCACAATTTTCTTTTCACAACTTTGACTGCAACATAGCATTGTTACGTGTCTACTTGCTCATCTATTTTGTGCTACAAGGAGCAAGCTATGATTTTCAAACATTTCCTTTTCCCCAAGAGATTGTTTGCCAATCACGCTCTCAGGATTTGGCCAATTGCACTTTTGACCCATCAGGTTGTTATGTGTTTCATACAGTCCTGAAGTTTTTCCATAATGTTTGCAATTGGTTATTTGTACTAGTTGGAGCAGCCATACTGACTCTTCTGTCTGGTTTGGTAAAGGGGAGGTTAGTTATTGCAATTAAAACTAGGAGGTAAAATTCCACCAAGCAAAAGTGTATTCCTAGACTTATTGAGTTGCTTGAATAGCCTTTCCAAGTTTATCTCTAAACATGACATGGAATTCTCAGAGAAACGAACATAGCTCAGAAATTCTTTCATCTAACTTCCTTTAGCCATCAGCGCTGCAGTACCGGATTGTGGTCTGGGGACAAACCCAGGTCCTGTGCATATTAGCAAACTCACAAGTTTGGATCGTTATCAGTAGATATGACATGTACAGTATGCCTGGATCTGTTAGCCAGGCTGTTAATGATGGTAGGCAAGGTAACAGTCTGTAGTGCAAAGTCCAACTACTGGTGTATCAATAAAGACCACTATGTGGACAACTATTCTGAAAAAAATGTAACTCATATCCAAGCTATTTTTTGCTATAACTGATGGTTTGTCAACCTTCAGCTTTCATGTTGTAATTTCTTCCTCTTTCCACTTCTCTCTGAAGTCTGTGATTCTCCTGCTAGTGCCCAGGTTGTTAAAAAATCTTTACATGGCAAGTATCTAGCTCAACACCTTTAACATGTGCAACTGAAAGCTGGAGATGGCCTCGGTTTTCCAGCCTTTAGCAAAAGACAAGAGAATGTTTGCTGTTTGTTTTGGAAATGTATCCCTCTGAAATAAAGATAGTTATTGGCATAAAGAATTGCTGTGTTTTGCAGAAGTATAGAATGGTCACGTTGCAACCACCAAGAGGAAATAATTTTGCGGCAACAGCTTTCCTTTAACAATATTTGTTAATGCTTTACCACAAAGAAAGAACATAAGTTATATAAGTTATGTATTGAAAAAAAGCGTATTAAGTACCTAAGCTAACAAATGCGTGTGCTAAGTATTAACAGAGAAGTGTGATGAACTGGTGAACTCCTGAACTTTCAGAATGATTTCTTCAGGCTTCAAAAAATGCATAGCAGACCTGTAATATGGTGATAAGTAACATTTTAGTAGTGATTTAGCTCATTTTTCTGATTTTAGAACACTGAATCTGCTGTGTAAATAATGTCAATCAATTACTTCTGTAATATTTCTAATAAGTATTATAAATGTTGTCTGGAATAGAAATCTGAGGCAGAAAAGTGAGGATCTGCATCTTAAAAATGTCTCAGAGCTTCAGTGTCTGGGTATCCAGATCTACCAAGGAGAGGTATAAGCCTTTAAATGGAAAGGAAATGGCTGAAGTTGTTGTACAAATTGGAGTATTCTCCATTTATGCCAACTTAAAACCTTATCTGAAACATTTCATCAATGAGTTATCTCTGATCACAGTAAAATATAAAGCTAGTTGCTGTGTAGAATGTGTGGTTCAGGGGAAAATGCTGTATAAATACGAATATTATTCTATTTTCTGTGGTGTTTTAAGGGTTCATGCTGGAGCTGTCTTTCTATGTTGAGTCTATTCCTCAGTAGTTCGCACCTGCTTTATATGCAGAGCCTTAGACTGAGATGTGGCAGACCGTGGAATGGATCGTATCCACTGATGTTGTGAAAAGACACGGTGGGATCCTCAGTGACTTTCTGTGCATTGTGTAGCTGTCTCTCCAAGCTGCTACTTGAATGGAGCATCAGAGGGTGTGCGATACACATCATGGAGGCTTTCATCTACCCAACTGACTGAGGCTACTGCATTACAAGGTGTAACCACATGCAAGGTGCTTTTGCTACTTCTGGGCAACTTTAAATGCCATGTGCTTTTGCTTTATGGTTTCTTTAAACCTTAGTTGGATGCTATCCAGGGGCATCTGACAGACCTATGTGCTTACTGCTTAGGTGGTCTGCATGTGCTCTCTAACTGTAGTATCTCCCCAGAATATCAGATTTATTGAGTTTTTACATTGGAGTGAGATAGCAGATGCGCACCTATTTCTATGCAGCAATTTTTGAATAGAAACATAGTTAACTGTATGGTGAACATCTGTTTCTCAATCTTATTCCTGAATTTCCTACTGTTAATTATGCTAGTTTGCCAGAAAAGGGGAAGGAATGTGTGCCATAGATTTGTTTTGTCTCTCAGTTCAACAGACTTTGTCTTTCCAGCTTGTAGTAGCAGCCCTTGGGCTTTTTCTGTATGTAAACTGAAGCTGGCATTTATGCAATTGGGTCTACTCAGTAATACTTCTGATTACTATTTTGTTAATTTCTAAAGCTTGTAGGTGACTTTATTTACTTTTTTTTTTCTTTTTTCTTTTTTTTTTAAAGAATTTGAGCTGGATATCAGAAGAATGTTATCACAAATGAGTTGGTTTTGAATTCATTTGCTTGGGTTTTCATTACATAAGAGTAATCTGACTAACAAAAGCCACATAAACACAAACTGATAGCAGAAGGTGCCTCTTATTCAGACTTAGAGTCAGAGTGACAAGGAATTGCTGAAGCTGAAAGTGCTCGGCATTAGTGTTTAATTGTAATGGCATTCTTTCTTTCCATGGGAACTCACAAAGGGCCTCAATCAATATCGTGTGCTAATTTCAGCTGGTGAATCTCTGTGATGAACAGGGCAGTAAATAGTGCCCCCATTCTACAGTTAATGCTTACAATATTTTTGGGAAAAATATGTGTATCTAAGATCAATCATAGCAACCTTATTAGTCATGGGTTCTTATGTGGATGTTACAACTTGTGTTCTTATCCCAGTGTAGGGAAACAGTTGATCCTAGCATGAACTGATGATTGAGCACATGGTGGAGGGGCGTGGCTGGCCTGGGGAATACTGATAGATCACTTCCGCCTGTGACCCCAAGGGTGGACCTGGGGTGGGGTTGCCCCAGGCTTAAATAAAGGCCAGCCAGGCAGAGAAGGGAGAAGCTTGAGAAGCCTGAGAGTGAGAAGGCTGGAAGGGAGCCTGAGAAAGAAAAACAAGATCAAGTGGCGTAGTCATAAGAGTTTTGGGACTTTTTCCATTATACCCACATGCAAATACAAGACCGTTTTCAAGCATGGCCACTTCCATTGAAACCTGGTGACATTTGCAACTGAAGGACATGATTGAACAGCAGAAAGTTACTTCACAAGAATACGGAGAGGCCAGGAGATCAAACTCAACTTGCAGACTGTTATAGGATTCCTCATGTTTACAGGGCACCCGCAAACTGTTCACACTGAGTGCGGTGCCAGAATGACAATGCAACTAGATATTGTCTGCTTAAGGAAACTTTGTCAAAAGTTTCCTTTGTGAAAACTTTGTGAAGACTTTTGACTGAAGTTTTAAAGGTTCATTCCAAAGCTCTGGAAACTTGAGGAACATCAAGAACAGATTTGCTCCCAAAATATGAAACCACCATTCTAGGAGAGTTTAACAACCTGGTGTTTTTACTGCATACATCGGTTTTTGTCAGCTTCAGTAAAATTTTGTCTACAAAATGTTCTTGTTCCATATGTTCTTTGGTACATTAGTAAAACCTGAAATTTTGTTACTACAAAAGAGTTGAGCAGGGACATCATTCTCCTTCGTGGAGTAATTCACAGCTTTCTTAGCAATTACTGTCCCAATATTGAGATTTCCTTTCTTCTTTCAGTGCTATCAAACTAGAGGAATTCCTTTAAACCAATGCAGGGTGTTGTTTTATTTTCAAGGCTAAAAGCTCACTTGGGAAACTACAATTCACCATCCCAAAGAAGTCAATACAGAGCTCAGAATTGATGTGAACAATGAGCCATTTTGTTTATGTGGAAATGTAGCACTGGAATGATTTCATGTGTTAGGAGAGGTTTCCTCTATTTGTTTGTGAACTACGTACATCTTTGAAAGGAAGGATGAAAGACATATCTTTTCTCAGGGTCGTGCAGAAGGAAGCCAGTAGCTCATTTTAGCTAGCACTGTCATTCTTAGTGAGGGTGGGGGAAGATTTAATATAAGCGGTATAAGAATGATTCTTGGAAGAAAAGATTGAGGTGTGGTGTTGAAAGTGTGCAGTGAATCACAGTCTTAAAGCTTTGAAAATAGACATGGAGACAAGCCACGCAGCTTTGCAGACTTTGCATTGGTTGAAGGAACTTGCCCCAAGTACTCAGACAGTCTGTGTGCTTTGCATGTTAATTGGAGCTGACTGGTATCCAGACTGTGGTGGTGTTAATCTTGTCTGGAGTGATAAGTAATGGTACTTTTTAAAAAAATAAGCATCATAAAAACAAGTCCTCTGGCTAAGGAGATAAATATTTGTACACAGATACTGTACTATTTATAACAGGAGAAAGCTTGGAGCAGTTACTCAGAAATGCTACATTTCAAGAGTACTCTGAAAACAGCATCACTTTTTCCTATTATTCAGTTTGAATTTAGTGTGGTTTTAGGTCTTTGAGGTGTGTAACTTTCATGGACTAAGTTCAGTTGCCCAATTCCTATTAATTTGTTTTCTGTCTCCCTGAATCTAAAGCATAGTAGTGAATATTTTAGGGAAATATTAAGAGTGGAAACAGGGCTATGCAACAGTATAGACTTTGGATAACGTCTCACTTTCACTGAAGACCCAGCCTCCTTCTTTTATACAAATGTATTGCTCTGCTGAGTTCAATGGGATTATTTGCAGGTGCTCTCAGAACATTTCATGTTGAATGCATGCAAATGTTTCCCTTGGAAAGGCAATGTGGGAAATCATCTTCTGGAAGTGGCCTAGCCTCTTTTCCAGAATTTTACACCTGCCTGAGCTGTCTGTGAGATCAGAGGAAGTTAAAAATGCTTCGCATTGCGCAGGGCTAGGCTTTTCCTTTGGGCAGTTAAAAGGCTACTCCAAGGAATAAAATGTGAAATAATTGTACAGAGAACAAAAGTTCTTAAACTTTTTCCATAGTATTTGGCGCACATTCACAGAGAATTTGTGAACTGAATGAACAGTTTCCCTTGGAGATGTCATTAAGAAAGGCATTAACTGTATCTTTTTATAGTTAAGTGACCAGATTTACAGCTAGTATTATACGACCAACAGTTCTCTGTAGGTGTTCTGCTGATGACCATAATCTGAGAAAGACTTGTAGTGTGTGCTCTGGTCTTAAGATGGCTTAATGTTGGAGATTGTTGACATCTACTGTCTGGCCTGGGGTCTTCTTTTTCACAGTAATTGGCTGGACTTCAAAGAAACTAGGTCCAGTAGAAACTTTAGTTCTGAAGCAAAAGGAAAAGGAAAAGAAAAGGAAACATGGGAATATAGGTTTTGATCACTTTTAGAAACAGAACAAAGCATGATTTTGTTGGAAAAAGTGTTTTGTTCATACAAAATAGTTGTTTCATTTTCAGGTAGTTGCAATAAAAGCAAAGTAAATAATGATCTGGTTTCCTTACATTGATTGCGATAATTGTATTGGCATGTTTCGTTTGGTAGACTGACATTTTCCTGTAAGTGGTACGTATAACTGAACCCAACTCACTTGCTGCTGTGACTAGTGTATGGAGTAAACAGAGTAAGTCAGAATCTTGTCCTCTACTTCCATTGCCTTAGCATAACTTCCTGACAATAAAGTGCATGAAAAATTTGTTGTATGTCTTTATTTAAGTTAAAATGGCTTGCTGAATTTGATTGAATTCCAGAATTACTTCAGCCACCATGAAATGGCATTTTCCAGCTAATAAATTTGTCTGGATGCCCTTCATTGGGACAGCCTGGCCTTAGCTTTTTGATTGCATTTCAGATTATTTCAACCAAATTGAGATACATGGAATGTGTTTCCTGGAGATATTCAAGACCCGCCTGGATGCCTACCTGTGCAACCTGTTGTAGGGAACCTGCTCTGGCAGGGGGATTGGACTCGATGATCTCTCGAGGTCCCTCCAACCCCTGCAATTCTGTGATTCTGTGATTCTGTGTTAAAGACAGTCTATCGCTGGGCCCTTATTTAGTAGAAGTAACTGGCAGCAGGTGCTGTGACTCAATGAGTCAGAAATAGTTATAGATAATGGATGGCAAAGCAAAGACAATGTAATTGTTTTTTCACAAGAGAGCAGCTGATCATTTGACAAGGTTTTATTATTACAACTGTACTTCAGTTTTGCCAGATGATTGATGCACACAGTACTCTGCATAATCTTTGGTGATGGATGTTGGTGCCGTGAAGCAACAGTTACTCACTGTGTTGCTATTTAACATGAATTTTGAGTGACTTGTGGCATAGAGCTACCAAGTGGTTAAATCAATGAAGCAAAAGCAAGAAGAGCCAAAGACAACATTCTTCCTGCAGCATTAGCTCCTTTAGCTTGTATACAAGCAGTGTTTCTTGTAATGAGTCAAGGAATCACATCTCTAGTTTCCCCACACATGGGGTGAAGGAAGGAGAAGGCATATGGACCACTGTTTACTATTGTTCACTCCCCATTCTGTCATCAGAAATGAAGTATTGAACAATACTATTGCTTTCTTGACAACAAGTAAGCAGATGAGATAATCTGCCCAGACATGAGGAGTCCACCTCTTGTTCAAGGTTCTTTATACATCTAAATATGTAGTTGTGTGTCAGAGGTACCTACTGCCAGTAGGAGTGGTGTTTGTGTGACCTAGCCAGACAAAAATTTTTTTTATTTTATTTTATTTTTATTTTTTTGTTGTTGTTTTCTCTGCAGCCTCAGTGTTTAAGGGATGGGGGAGAGAAGGAAACTGAGGTGCGGTGTACATGGGCATTCTGAGTGCTGCTCAGCTCAGCCCAGTGGGGACTGATTTTTCTTAAAAGCATTGATGTCATGGCAGCATCGCAAGGGAATACAGATATTCACATTGTGTTAAGAACTTCATTTTTATAATTAGTGTAAGAGTTTGGGCTCCAAATGTGGTTAATAAAGTGAAGGCAGGGAGCTAATTTAGGGCACAAACGCTGAATTACCATGGACTAAAAAAAAAGCAGAGGAAGAATAGTTTGCTACGTAGGAACAAAATTTTAGATGAAGTGACTACTATACGTTTCTTCATCATGAGCAGGACAAACAACAGCTTGTGATTTCTGCTGCACAGTCAAGTGTATTTGAATGTTTTTTTAACTGCTGTTTAACCAGAATGAATGCACTAACAAAAATGTTTTAACATGTCAAATCTTTATCCCATGATCTTTTAAAGGAATGATAATTTTCTTTTTCTAATTTTAAGCACTAACATTTTTTTTATAATGAGATTTCACTCTTCACTTTTACATTTTAAAAAGCATGAAGGAGGGAAAAAGACAAAATAAAATGGCATAAATATATTAATTATCTTTGTCACAGGAGAAAAAAAACATTTTAAAAGGACATCTGCACAATTTTTTTTTTTTTTTTTTAGAAAGTCTGTTTCCACCCACTAAGAACCTAATAGAAAAGCTGCCATGGATTCTGTTTAATATAGATGAGATAGTCTAAAGTGACCTTGTTGTCTAATGAAATTTATGGTATTTCCTTAACTTTGTATAGTATTTCTGAACACCCCCCACACACACACACACACACCTTTGCGTGCAAGTCAGTATTCATAAACATATGACATTTACCAACAGATATTGCTCAGCATGTTCCTTGATTTCTTTAGTCTGGAATGCAATCACCCCCTCTTAGTTCCTGTGTCAAATTCCAAGTGATTTCTATTTTAATGTACTTCAGTATGAGCAGGGAACTGTCATACCTCAGTGACTTATTTGAGTCTAAATACAATGTGATGTTTGTCTGGTGTCATTGTGACTGATTTTTTGAGAAGAGCTTTGTAGACCTTCACAAGCTTACTTACACCAACTACGTATGCTTGGTGTCATGCTGGGTCCAGTTTCTACCTGATTCTCACTCTCAGACCTATTTCTCTTTGTTCTAATTAGTTTTTGTTTTCCTCTTCCAGGTTGCGATCTTTGGTAAAGCAGTTAGAGAGAGGGGAAGCTTCAGTTGTAGACCTAAAGAAAAATTTGGAATATGCTGCGACTGTTCTTGAGTCAGTATACATTGACGAAACTAGGTGAGTTAACAGACATCAACATTCATCTTATATCTAGTACCAATGACACAAAATTGTAATTTATACATAGGTTAGAAAAGTTGTAGTCAAGATTTATTACTCACAGACAATACATTTTTAATCATTAAAATATCATATTTCCTGTACAGCAGATCTTCAGTCCTTGGTCTAAAATCTTCTTCAAGTTTCCTGGGGGGGNACATTCTCTTCGAGAAACATTTTCACAGTTATTGTTTTCCACTTTTTCTAAGTTTCTGTAGAAAGTTCAAAATTCATACTCCTCTGTTCCTTTTGAATAGAGTTAAATCTTCTCATTTGTATCAAGTATTTGATATTCAATTTTTTTTACTCAAGGCTGTGATAGAGGTAGACTGATGAGAAATTGCAGGAGTTCCCCTTTCTGCTATGCGCTGTTTCCCCAGTGTTGAGTCACCTCAGGTGGCCAGAATCGGAAAGGAGAGGACTGTGTGATACTAACTGGGAAGTCAGACGTGACTGTCAGTGATCTCTGAAGGGCTGAAAGGTCAGGAGTATTGATGAGCTGAAGATGAGAAGCGAGTGGATGGTTATGTAGTTGTCCTTCAGAAGACTGATACTTCTTGTTTGTCAGACTAGTAGTGAGTTTCACAATCTGACATTTAACTATACAAGAAAATAAACAATCTGTTGAAGACTTGTAGAAATAGCTTCCATTAGGGCTTACAAACTGAAGGCATTTAACAACTGCTTTTATTAGAATATCTGTGCATTTCTTTTTGGTTAATGATGTTGCAGTGCTCTCCAAGGCTGTTTTCTTACCCTTTGTTTTCCTCCCTCTTCTAGGCGTTTACTGGACACAGAAGATGAGCTCAGTGACATCCAGTCTGACTCTGTGCCCTCAGAGGTCCGGGACTGGTTGGCTTCTACCTTCACGCGGCAAATGGGGATGATGCTCAAAAGGACTGAGGAAAAACCCCGGTTCAGGAGTATTGTCCATGCAGTACAAGCTGGGATATTTGTGGAAAGGTAAGGGAGCATGTAATAGTTTTGTTCTAATAGCTACCTATGTACAGCCAATTGCATCTGTAGCATTGAATGAAGAGGACTTTAATATGATTCTAATGGTATTTCTACACAGATCTGATTAGCAGAAACCTGCTAATAGTTTACAACCTGGAACAGCACATACTGATCTATTCTTAGCATAATACAAATGTAATAGCGCAGGTGAAATAATTTTGACAGAGAATATACACCTCTGCAAAGCCCTAAGTCAGGAGTCAAAGTTTTTAAAATTGCTGGAAGGGACTTCCAGGGCCCTGCAGAGCACCTTTCATTGTTTATCAAAATTGCATTGACAGCCTAGCAGTTCTCTGCATAGGAGGGCGGGTTTATCAGATGGTTGGCCACAGGCAACACAGATACACAGGGCCTCCTGCTACAGAGTTGTTGCTGATTTTTTTTTCCTTTTTAACCTGTATACCTGAAACCTCAAGAAATTACTGTATGTGTGCTAAGAATGGCAGCAATAGTGGTAAGACTAACAGGAAAGCATCAGCTGTCATTTCTCCTTGGAAAAGGTTCCTCCCAGATTTGACAGGTTGTTTGTGAATTAACCCTCACTTTCAGTGAAGGACTTGTTCAACCAGGAAATACATTGGCTTCAGATTGCTGGCTGCAGGAGGCTGTTTTCCAGTGAATCTGGATTGCTGTGGCCTGAAAGAGGAAACGTTCAGATGGGATATGGCACCAGAGGAGGGCTGTTGCTCTCCTGAGCTAAGGCAGAGGGTCTCTGCCGGAATTGTCACTTAAGAGAAAACTACTGGATCTTGGCAGGAGTGGGTAAGAAATTCTGTGATTTAGGGAGTGGGAGAATTCTCCAAAGGCGCCTGACATTTTTCATGTTTGAGTGCAGAACGTGGCAAGGTAAAAGGGAAGCGAAGGACTTCACACAGAATCATATAAGGTGGAAGAAGAAAGCTTTCCATCATCTCTTTTTACTCCTATGTTGCTTAAGTGCGAAAAAGGGTGAACTGTGGAAAGGCATTTTAACTATTTCAGAGTTTCTGAATTCACTAAGCCTATTAAAAACAGTGTGGCCTGAAAACAAGTTTAAAATCTAGTACATACTTCAGTTCTTTGTTTAGCATGATTGCAGATGTTGAATATTTCCTCATTCTCTCTCATACACACACAGAGAACACTCAAAAGATTTTATGCATATCTTAAAAAAATGTTGAAAAAAGTACAGTTGTACCAATCTGGAGTTGATTCATTGCAGACAACAAATGATTTCTGAAGTACATTCAGAATTAGCTTGCATGCTGGGTGAGCAAGGACTACAGAAACTGAAAAGTCAGTGATTATCTCCAGTGGAAAACGGGGAACTTCTGGTTTGAGTGTAGCCTTTCCCTCTGATGAAGGTCTGATATTGACAGATTCTTCCTGAACTCCAGCCAGGCTGCCAAGGTATGAGATACTGGGAGCTGTATAGCCACAAGTTAGGCTGTACAATAAAAGTTGTGTAGTGAGCATGTGTGCAGGTTAGGAAGAAGGAAGAAAAAAATTGCAATTAGTTTGCTGGGCTATACAAGATCTCCTGTAACAGCGTGTTGCTTTGTTGTTGTTTTATTGTTTAATTTTATGTGATGCCTTATCTATTTTATCTTGGTAGAATGTACAGACGGACATCAAATATGGTCGGTTTGAGCTACCCACCAGCTGTAATTGGAGTACTAAAGGTAATCCCAAAAAAAAGGTGATGATGGGAGAGGACTGGGATGTCTATACAAAGCAACAGGATAACTGTAATATTTGACTTGAGGAAGTGAGCCTTTGTACTTGCCCTCCTTTCCTTCTTTCTGATGTTTCATCTAGTTCATCTACATTAACAATTTACTGGCCTAGGAGAATATTCTTTCAATAAAATGAAGAATAGAGTTCAAGGCTATGGCCATCTTCAAGTTGTGAAGGTTGCAGCTCTGTTTTAGTTTACAGTGATTAAGCTGGAGACTTAATAACATGCTGAAATCTACTGCAACCTTGCATAGGGAAGAAAGAAAACATGAACACAGAGAAATGGAGAAGGAAAAGTATCAGTTGCCCTGAGAAGAGGGGTTTTCTAGCACAGTTCAGGTCTTCAAGGTAACAAACAGCTTTGGAATAATAATCTTTCAGGAAGTTTTGAGATTTCAGAGGAAAAATGAAAGGTCACAAGTAGTCTGAAAAAAATAAAATGCAATTCTTGGGGCAATTGCAGGGTTCTTGACTTAGGCAGGAGTTATCAAGGCCACAGATACAGGTTAGCCACCAACTGTTTACACAGCAGCTTTGCAGAAGTCTAGTGACCAGATAGATCACAATTTACATGTGGTTCAACCATGCCATGCAGTGGTGAAGAAAGATGTCAAAAAAAGCATATAAAGGGACATTACATGTAAAGCTTGTGAAGCAATTGTTCTGCTCTAGTCTACACAGGAAAGATACACAGTTAGGGTACTGAATTCTTTTCATTTTGGATAGTACAACTTATCAGAAAATAGGGAGCATTCACAGAAGGCCCACTGAGTGCAACAAGAATGCTCAAACATGACCTTCATTTACAGAATTGAAGCATTCATTCATGCCTTTTTCCAACTGCAGGTTTACAAGCGTTAGCTTCATTCCTGCAAATGGGATCTAATATCTTTATTCTTTTAGAACTATGCCTCATAGCAAGATAATGGGGGAACACATCTGTAATGCTACCTCTTCTCCTAAGTTCCTCAGCAGTAACAAGACAATCCAAGACCTATCAGCTGTGCTCAGGGGGCTTAAACCTCACAGAATCCCTCTCCTCTTTCTATATTTTTAAGTTATTAAGGATAGTAAACAGAACTGATTAAGCTAGAGTAAGTTAAAACACATCAATAACAACAAAAGGCACTGACTAATTTTGCTTGGGGTGAAATAATGCCATCTTGGCCAATCTAGGATGCATTTTTTTCAGAACTATTTTGAGAATGTCTCTGCCTGGATGGTCTTGGGGTAGATAATGGATGTGGCTCAAGTCAGAATTACTTGAAGAAGTGTCCTGTCTTAGAAATAATACTTTGTCTCAAATTTCTCAGTTTCATCTTCTTAAGTGGAAGTGGTACATCTCTTGCTTGTTTCAGTCCAGTAGAGCCAAGTAAAGAAACAAAAACCCCAAGCTTACAGCTGTCGGACTGCTTGGTGAGCTCTGTAAAGCATGCAAAAGGGTGTAGAAATGTACACACACTTCTCTTCAGCTGGTCTGAATTGCCATAATCAACATTCCCCTCAGCATTATAAGCACAATGACTGAGATGACATGGAATGAAAAGTAGTTTGTTTTTGAATGATGTGCTCTTCCTTTTGCTGCTCTTCTTTTGTGCTCTTCTTTTTCCTGTGACCATCAGGATGCCTGCACTGAGTAACCCAAAGCTGTGAAATCAGCTTGGGAAAATTAAATTGGTTTTAATAAAACAGTGAAATACTACAGCTTCTCCAAAGTGTGCAAATGGAGTGGTAGCTGTACAAGTCCAAGGTGTATTTTCTCTCACTTTTTCAGTGAATGAGATGTTTGACAAGTATTTGAATTGCTTCCACAGCATCTCTTTCTCTGTATAGATATCAGATATTGATTTTTGTACTGCAGTAGCCTGTTTTCTTTCTCCATGACATGGGTGTAATGTTGTAAGACTTATTGCTAAAAAAGGGACAATCAGACTTTGAGTAGTGGCCATACATGCCATTCATACAGATGTGAGTATACTTGTGTTCATTTACCCACTAAGCTGTGGTGATCTGCTGTTCAGCAGTGTAATGATAGAGACAGAACTAAATGAACTGCTGAAATATTTAGCTGCTTTAGGAATGATTTTTTTTTTTCAGCCTTTTCTGATGCCCCTGGAAATATTTTTTTGGCTAGCTAACATGCAGGTAATGAACAAGAAACTGTAGTTACTTACAAAGTGACTTAGTGTCTGCAGAATAGATATCTACTTGACTGTGGCTACAAAAAAATGTCATGCCTGTCAGTAATGTTGAACAGAAAAGCATCTACCCCTGAATCTGTTGGCTTATGAAACAAATCGAGTCTCCAAGGTTAAGAACAGATGGAAACGCAGGAAACTGAACATTTAAGAAGAACTGGTGTTTCACTTTATCTCTAGGTTCCCCGAAGAAGTGGAGCAGTGGCCAAATAATAAAGACACAGTCTGAGGTATAAGATAACTTTAGGGCTGTAGTTATGTCTCGGTGAGTATAGATAGCATTAGAGCAGCTTATGACATTTCAGCTGAGGCTGCAGGGCCAATGACTTAGAGATGTGTAGCACAGGAACTTTCCCATCCCTTGCTTCTCCTGCTCTCATTACTGAGAAGAAACAGTTTTTCTCCTCCACCAAAAGATGTCTGTGAATTTCTTCTTAACTTTGGATCTCTACCCAATATAGGTGTCACTTCTGTGTTAAATTTTTTTAAAGGTCATTAAATCCTCTAATTGTCAGAGTGTAGCTGGTACGGCAAGCCTCTAGTCAGTCTGTGACACTCTCTTGCCCCTGTTAAGGGGATTTTTTCCCCTAGTTATTTAAGGTAAAATACTGCTGTAATTATTGTCAATGGCAAAACTTCTGTTGACTAAACAGGAATAAGGATTTCTCCCTCAGTGAAACTCTACTGTGAAACTTAGCATCTATCTGGCTAACCACTATTTGGTGCAAAAGAACAATTTGGATGTACTATTTTGCAATTCAGTTAATTTTATCTGCTGCAAGAGCACAACATTACTATATATATATATATATAAAGAAACACAAACATTTCATTTCTACAAGATGTATCGGTTGCTTTAAAAGTTATGCCTCCTATTTATTTGCTTGGAAGCTACAGCAGGTTCAAAAAGCACAATAACACTATTTGATCAAGCAAATTCTCAGCTACATAACGCTATTTATCAACATCATTGCCACCATTAGCCATGTATTTTTCACAGCCATGAACAAGAGACTGCTTGCTGTGCTCGCAAACATCTGCACCAGTGGAGGTGACTGCTGTCACCACTGCTGAAACACACCACCCACTGCCTCACTGTGCTCACATCCATTGTTTGGTCTCCATAAACATTCGTCCAGTGTCCATGAATGTCAACGCGTGCCATTTCTTTGGCATGGAGGAATTCAGTTCCACCCCTTTGCTTCACATGCGCTTCCATGTCAGACGCCGTAGTGTCAGAGTGCCTCTCTGCTGCCATCTTTCACACAGCAAAAAAATGTAACAGAGTATTGGTAGGAAGGTTCAAGCTCTACTGCCATACCACCATGTTGGCCCCTGATGTTGTGGACCGACATAATAAAACATGAGGCATTACTTTCGGAGCACCCCTTGTAAGATTTCCTTATGGTGAATTCTCTTTCAGTATAGTTGAGACTTATTTTCAATTTCACAGAAAACAAAAGTAAATTGTTATATATGTTTAAGTGTTAAATTCTGTTGCTTCCTTGACTGAGATTAGAGATTACAAAACAAAAACACTCAAAAAAAAAAAAAAAGTTCAGTGTGTGGATGTTTTGGGTATTTTTTTTTTCTTGCTCATTTTCTAGGTTGTATTTAAAGGGCTTCAAATAATGTTTTCTTGGTGCAGCTTTCTACTCATTTCGCTGTTTTTCCTCTCCAACACCTACTGAAAATGCTGAAAAGCTGCAATTTATGGTTGTTCTTCTGTGACTTTGACCACAAATAATTTCTGGAGAAGCCTGACCTTGCCTTCAATGTGTGGGCTCTATGCAGCTCGGAAAATCAACTCTTCTACCAGGGAATGATTTACTGGGATAGGCTGAACAATTTTGATGAAAGCAGAGCTCAATCTTCAGCATCCTTGATATTCACTCACTTTGTGACACAAATTAGCCTCTCCTTGGGCTGGATTTTGGCAAGAGGCATACTCAGCTCTGTGCAGTCAACACTAAGTGAGTAGCAAGCTTGTCAGGATCAGCCCTCACTGGAGAGTGCTGACCATGTCAGCAAGAACCAAAAGTAGATAGAGCTATAAAAGTTTGGTAGATAAATGTAATTTAGTATTTTTTGTATTGCTGGAAAGGATGGTAAATTTTTAGATGGACTGTATTCCTTAACAGTGCTCAATATTATCTCTACCTGACTTCCATTTCTTGTACTGAGAGCTAGCTGCGCATATGTGTGTATGAAATGTAATCATCCATCTTCATGAAAGTGCCATGAAGGAATGGCAGCTGACTTCCAACAGTTTGAAAGTGGAGGGAAACTTTAATTTATTGATGTCAATTTTTAATACGTGATTTAGGGAGAGTCTTTTGGATTTGTCCCTGTGGGAAGCACATCAAAATTCTTGGCAGGCAAGAGACACTAAGAGCTGGTCCTGTGCCAGATGAAGCTCTGCAGTTGATCTATAACTCCTGCACCTTTACTCTTTGTTGCTAGGAGGAGGAGAGAGGTTCATGAGGTTTCAGGAACATCCTATTCTAAGATCAAAGTGCAGTATCTTGATAGATAATGAGTGCTGTCAGCTCCCACTGCCATCCCTAGGAGTTGAGATTGGACTCAACCTTCTGCAAGAAAGTTTATACCCTTATACTTCAGCTTTATGAGCTGGGGATTGAACTTTTCCACTTCCATCTCTTGACTGACCACCCTGCAGCATTAGTATATCATTTACACCTGACTGAAACTCTCTCAACTGGAGTTAGATATTCAGTTTTATGTTATAAAGGTCATTTTTTATATCATTGTCAGCACTTAATGTAACATTACTATGATTTTTCCCTCCTCTGTAGTTTTCTAAAAGCCCCAGTCAACTCACTCACCTTCAAAAAAAAAAAAAAATGTAGAAGTAAAGTAATATAAAAAAAATACTCAAAAAAAAAAAATAGAGTACTGATGTCTTTGGGCAATTGAAGCTGCAATGAGCATAGGATTAATTTTCAAATCAGAAAGATTAAGTTGGTCTTTGGGTCTAGCAAGATAGTTCTTCTAGATATTTATTATGTTGGTTGACTGTGTAGCAGGTGGTGAAAATATGACCACGGACTACACAAGAGTCATCCCCATGTTTCAGTTACTAAGGCAGACCAGGATTCTTTTTGTATTCAGCTTTTGCTGATTAAATTCTGATATGGTGAATTGATGTGATTAGAATGAACAAGCAGCACAAGTATTCTGAGTAGAAGCTTCTTAAATGTGAGCCATACAATACTGGTGAGTAAATTAGACTGTACTGGTTAAATAAAATTGAGATTTTTTCTCAAAAAATCTATACACTTACATCCCTACTCTCATCCGGCGTTTGTAGATGTAAAGCAATAGAAATTGAACTATGATAGTAAAATGGATGATCGTATTAACTGTCTTTCCTACTCATTCTTGCAGAATGTGGACAAGTGGTCCTTTGATGTTTTTGCACTAAATGACGCCAGTGGGGATCATGCACTGAAATTCATTTTCTATGAACTTCTCACACGCTATGATCTGATCAACCGTTTCAAGGTCAGTAGTTATAAGATGGATCTCTTCTTCCGTTCTGAACTTTCATGAATTTCATTCTTATTCTGCTTTGTTCCTTTCAGAATGCAATTATTTTAGCTGTATTTGAAGGTGTATGTGAAGACTTTGTGGTCACTGTCATTTTTCCTAAAAGATTAATATAATCTTTCAGCAGTAACCAGGACCAAAAGTTATTTATGGAAAACATTTAATTGTAATGGGACACCATGAAGCAGTCAGAGTTCCAAACACGCTTCCCTATGAAATCCTGTGGGAATGGTGTTGTCATTATCCTAAGATTCTTAGGAATCTCAAGCATACAAGCAATAAATGAAAGCTTGGCTTGTTAGAGATTTCCAAATACAAATGCTATGTATCTTTTATTCCAACTTTGAACAGACTACATTTGGATCACAGAAGCTTTGCTCTTAGATGTTTACCATTCTCCCTGCCCAAATATTCCATTATCCCTTCCTCTCTTGATGCTTTCTCTGTCTCCTGCAGTTCTTCAGGAAATTCTCATGCCCAATGAGAAATGTTTGAAGATGATAACTGGTTAGAAATGCATTGTCCCATGATACATACGCAAGAGGGAAATAGCATTGCAACTCTAACTATATAAACATTAAAGTATTTGCAGTTTGAGCAAAGCATTGGAGAATTCATGTTGCTAGATGCATATATATGCAGCTGACACCACCTAAATAATCTCCTCCCTAGAAACCCCCTGACTTAGTTTTATGTAGTATGTACAGTTATACTCTTGGAGCCAAAAAATGTGGCAAACCCATAGTACGGGAAGACTGGATTTGGCAATGAAAAACCAGAGGTATGATAAATGACCCTCCTCTTAGTAGAGTATCTCAGACTTGCTATGTGATGCATTTCATTACAAATCTAGAATGTGACTAGTAAAGCAGTGATATATACTAGTGTGTTGTGAGGAGAACAGACAGACTCTTGTGTCCTAAATAGAAATATTTGTCCAGGAGCAATCAATCAAGCACTCTCTGTTACCTTTTGTACTGCATGTGTTTTCCAGACAGCATTTCATAGTGTATGGATTTGTGTGTGTTTATTTGCATGAGTGATTTATCCCTAATGTAATTAGAGATAGGAAAGCCAGTTTGAGGAAGCAAACTTGATTCTCTCTCTCTCTTGAATACTTGTTTAAGGTGTTTTAAGACGTTATTTATTTGTAAAGCTGAAATTGCTCTTTGGGGCCTCTTTCTTACAAAAGCGATCTCCTCCAGATGCTAGCAATTGCAGGTGATTATTTTGTTTTTAATTCTGTGCTACTTTTCCTAGATCCCCATTTCTGCCCTGGTGTCCTTTGTGGAAGCTCTGGAGGTTGGATACAGCAAACACAAAAATCCTTACCACAACCTAATGCATGCAGCAGATGTGACACAGACAGTCCACTACCTCCTTTTCAAGACAGGCGTAGTGGTAAGTACAGAAGTTGGCGTCCCGAATACATAATGAGATTACAGCAGTTTTTGTTCAGTAAGGAGATTATCATTATCCACAGTATAGCCCATTTGCACTGTGGAAAAATTTAATTTGATATAGCTGTGCTAATGAAAGTAGAGATTTGGGATTATTTAGAAAAATAATTTGGGTGAGGAAATGGATAACTGTTTTAACTGATATGAGAGAGGATGAGCTAAAAACCCAAGCTCACTTCTCCCCTCTGCCACAGGTCTCCTGGGTGAGTATGGCAAGTCAATTTTGTTGGGATTCATTAACTTTATGTGAATAAGCAAATGGTCTAGGCTTTCATCTTAGGGGAGCAAGGCAGTACCTCCAAAGGACAATTCATTCCAATTATACGGGGATGACAAGAACCATCTTCTGGAGATGCTGAACTCCATTCGATTTCTACAGCAAAACCATCTGAACTGGCTGACGAAGAAACCTAAGGACAGCTAAAGCTTGACAACAATGAAAAGAATGGACAGAAGGCTTAAACAGACAGAAATGCACACAATGCATCCTCACAGTGATTGTCAAAATAAACGACAGAAACATATTTTAAGACGTACTAGACAAATTAAAGTATCCAGCAATCAGAGAGAGAGATTGACACCTGGTATCAAGCAGTGACACAGGCGGGTCAACAGGCCTGTTTTAAGTCCCTGCAAGGGGAAGAAGATAAGCTAGTTTCAGCCTTGAGGAGACAGATGGCAAAAACATGCAAGATGAGGAAGACTGGACCTTTGTCTCCGTTTAGGGCAGAAGGAGAAGCCTCACCCTTGCCCCTGAAAACCCCTGAACCAACAGATATGAAACTCTGGGGATAGAAAGGGAAGAAGGTGTAGATAGTGGTTCAGAACCAGAAAGGAAAAACAACATTAAGATGGTCCAATTGAGGACCTGAGTCAGAACCAGTGCCACCAAAAANCACCTGGTATCAAGCAGTGACACAGGCGGGTCAACAGGCCTGTTTTAAGTCCCTGCAAGGGGAAGAAGATAAGCTAGTTTCAGCCTTGAGGAGACAGATGGCAAAAACATGCAAGATGAGGAAGACTGGACCTTTGTCTCCGTTTAGGGCAGAAGGAGAAGCCTCACCCTTGCCCCTGAAAACCCCTGAACCAACAGATATGAAACTCTGGGGATAGAAAGGGAAGAAGATGTAGATAGTGGTTCAGAACCAGAAAGGAAAAACAACATTAAGATGGTCCAGTTGAGGACCTGAGTCAGAACCAGTGCCACCAAAAAAAGGCTAAAGTTCTTAGTAACTGGGGACTCTGCGCTGAGTGCCCTGATGGTGTTTTGCTTCCTCAGCCCTGATGGAGGTGGATCCANAAGACTGGACCTTTGTCTCCGTTTAGGGCAGAAGGAGAAGCCTCACCCTTGCCCCTGAAAACCCCTGAACCAACAGATATGAAACTCTGGGGATAGAAAGGGAAGAAGATGTAGATAGTGGTTCAGAACCAGAAAGGAAAAACAACATTAAGATGGTCCAGTTGAGGACCTGAGTCAGAACCAGTGCCACCAAAAAAAGGCTAAAGTTCTTAGTAACTGGGGACTCTGCGCTGAGTGCCCTGATGGTGTTTTGCTTCCTCAGCCCTGATGGAGGTGGATCCACTTCCATCAGTTGTTCTTCTTCTGGAGGTGGATCCGCCTGCATGGGCTCTACATCACCCTCATCCACCTCCTTTGGCTCCTCATCAAATCTTCTCCCCATATGCCATGGCTTCTTCTGGGGAGGAGGATCCATTCTTATTCCTTGGAAGGACCAATTCTCTCATAGCTTCTGTCACTGTCTTTTGCTGCTCTGCAGCTGGTGTCCCAGCTGCAGGGTGTCCTGTGTTTAAAGGGCTCAGAACAGAAGGCAGTGAGGTGGCTTCTGACATGAGGAGGCCATAGTGTTGTGACTCTTAACCGTGTCCCATGGTGACTGAAACATGGCAGCATTGGGAGTTGGGGCCTATGGCCTGAGAGTTGCCCCAGTTTTGAAGGAGGAGGAAGGACAAGGAATGCTGAGGGCCCCTTTTCTAGGAATGGCTCACCTGTGCCATTTTGCTGGCCAGAGAAAACTTGTGCCCCTTGGGCACAGGGCTCTGTGGGGTCTCCAGACCCTCTTCATCCTGTGCCTGGAATTTGTTTATATTAAACAGTGTCAGGAGTGTCCCAGGAGGGTTCACTCCCCTGAAGCTGCGTGGCTGCCTGCAAGTGGAACCACCCAGGTCCCAGCATTAGCAGAGAGGAAACAAAGTGTACCAACACCCCACAGGCAGCCCAGGGACATGAACTAAAGAACTTTTGAGTTTCAATGGCTGTGTGTGCTCTCCTCTCCTGTCCCTCCACCTGCCCCTGGAGCGTGAGGAGGTGACATCTCTACTGTCCTGATGCCCAAAGGAGAGGAGTGGGGAGAAGAAGACCTAGCGTAGCCTGGGTGGCTGTGCTGGGATGGCAGGAAGTGTCCAATGGATGGCCTGTGAGGTCCTTAAGGCCTGGTGGAGGGTTTTCTGCTCCAAAGATGGAAAGGCTGATTGGGGGTTGCTGTCCTCAGCCTGTTCTCCCTCCAGCTACCGAGTGTGTGGCTGAAAGTGAAATCAGGCCCTCCATGACAGTGAGTGAGGAATAGCTGGAGATCAATCATGGCTCCAGATAAGGATGATGTTGCTCCAAAAGTAATGCCTCCTATTTTTAATTTCCATGTAAACTACAACAGATACAAAGAGTGTAATAACGCTATTTGACAAAGAAAATTCTCAGCTACAAAACACAGGTTTTCAACATAGTCACCACCATCAGTTATGCATTTTCACCAGCCATGAACAAGAGCCTGCATGCTGCACCGATAAAAATCTGCACTGGTGGAACTGACTCACTATTTAGCAGCTGCAATGATGGCGTTGTTGCTGAAACACACCACCCACTGCCTCACTGTGCTCACATCCATTGTTTGGTCTCCATAAACATTCGTCCAGTGTCCATGAATGTCAACGCGTGCCATTTCTTTGGCATGGAGGAATTCAGTTCCACCCCTTTGCTTCACATGCGCTTCCATGTCAGACGCCGTAGTGTCAGAGTGCCTCTCTGCTGCCATCTGTCACACAGCAAAAAAATGTAACAGAGTATTGGTAGGAAGGTTCAACCTCTACTGCATACCACCATCATCCACCTCTGATGTTGTGGGCCAACATAATAAAACATGAGGCATTACTTTTGGAGCACACCTCATAAAATTCTTCCTCTTTTAACATTTCTGAAGCATTTTTCCTCTCTATTTCAGAAGAAACAATGTTCTTGAATATACGCAAGGACAGATAATGTGCATATTTGAGATTTAAATCTATAAAAGGGAAACCAGAGTTTGTGTACTTTTGTGAATGTATGTACATGCTGGCACTGAAATCAGTGGCTCATTTGCCTGAGCAGAGTCCTTTGCTTTTTCATTCCTGCTGTAATAAACTACACACAGAGTAAGCATCCCATGCAGGCCATTATGACGGAGTGGCACTCCAGAGGATGTAGTGAAGTGTCAGCCATTTCCAAGGAATAATCCCAAGCACTGGTTGTTGCCACAGCCAAACGATAAGTAGCATTTGGTTTAGCACCTAATGTAGCACAATACAAAAGCACTCTCCTGCTACCAGGAACAAGGGGCTCACAACACTGAATGCCAAAAGTAACATTTCAGCTCCGCTTCTCGTTAGAATGCTTTTCTTAATGTTTTTTTTCTTTTCTTACCAGTGTCAAAGGGCAGAAAAAATTGTGTGGTTTATCTTTGCACTTTTCATTTTTCTCTGTCATGTTTCCTGATATTTACAAGCTATCTCGGCTGTTTAGTTCCAGTCTTCTTTTTGTCTTCTATTTGTTTTTCAAGTAAAAACCTTTCCGTGTAATCATATTCAGTGCCTGAAATCTCTTTAGCTTTCCCATTATTTTCTTGATCAGGATGACGCCTTGGAATGAATTAGATATACCTAGACATCTGAATAAGAATATTTTGGATTTCATCATAGATGTAATGAATTCAGAATTAGACTGATGTTTTTCTCCTAGAGGATTAGTACTCGAGCACGAATTGTAGGAACAGCTTCCAAGAACTGATGTGGTTTTTGCCCATTTCATTCTGCTTTCCTTTAACTCTGTTGTTCAGCTGTCGTTATTATTTCCTTTGGTATTATATTCAAATTCATCTTGATAATTATTTGGAATTATTTCGATTCAAGCAGGAGCAAATGAGGTGCAAAAGTTAAAGCTTAGAATTCATTCTCTGATACTCTCAGGAGTTACATGAGAGTATTTCATGCAGACCTGTAAAACTGCAGAAGGGCAGGGTTTCTGTTACATCTGTTTGTACCAAGGGGAAGTGAGATCCTCCTCTACGCTATTGTGATTAATAAGCACATCATCATAAGCCTATGGACTCTGAAACTGGAAACTACTTTGGAACAAAAGACCATAAGCCCAAGGGGAAGGAAATAGGCTAATTTTTGCTGTCTTTGCTTTGCAGCATTTTCTTGGCAATACATTCTATTTATTTTGTTAGATTTGGAAACGCTAGTTTTTCCTCTTCCTTTTTCTTTCTGTGTGCATCAATCATTTTGTTTACATGCCAATAACTTCTCTTAGCTGCTAATTCTTCATATCTATTATATGTTTGTGAAAGACAATCATGTCTCATTACGCTTTTTTATTCCCACTCTGGAAGCCAATACTGTCTCTTTCATGCCTTCCTCCCTGTTCCTCCATCATCACTGAAAGTTTTGTTCTCTGTTGATTTTGTCAGCCCTTTAGAAATGAAAAACATTCGCATTTCCTCGCTCTCTTCACCTGCAACATTGTCCTGCTGCTTTCTCAATCATTCTTGATGTCTTTGTTCCTTAAAGCTAGCTCTCAGTTCTGCAAGATGAAGTCCATCTCAGGCTAGTACAGGGTAATATCCTGACTTTGATGGAGATTGCTTCTGTTCTCTGTGGGCTCTTTGCTGTCTTGTTTGCTTTTCTTTGGAAGGCTATATCGGGAAAAAGACTGAAAGATTCCAATTGTTTACCTGCTGTTTTTCTCCTATTATTCACAAGCCATTTTGACTTTGTGTTGCTTACACTGACTTATTTGTTATTCACAGTTCATGACTGTAATCCCAGTCTGTATTCTGAGTGTTTTCCTCAAGTGTTATGATGATATTTAAGACTTCTCCTCAGGCATATCACGCCCTATTTGAAAACTTACATTGCCCCGATCTTGTTCAACCAATGATGTTTTGATGGAGCTTGCAAGTTCACACTTTTCCTATTTGTGTCTTAAGAGATGAGGAAGGAGACCTCAGGCACAGAGCTCATTGACTCATTGCAATTTTAAGGCTTGGGTCATAGGATCTTACTGGAGCGGGACTTGTCAGATGGTGCCCAAAAAGTCTGCAGTGGATGCATTAGACCAGCTGAGTGTGTCTTGTAGTAGTTCTGCTTGCCTACTGTGGATTTGTTCTGCCAGTTCTTTTTTTCTCCACTGTAATTGTCAGAAGGTTGAAAGCAGAAATCATGTTCTGTCAGCTGTAAAGATTTCCTTACTTACAAGTCACACCTGAAAATAGAAACATGGATATCTCTCTATCACCAGTGCTGTTCATTCCTGTCCTTGACTGATTGTGTAGAAAGCAGGAAGTAGTTTTGTTTCTGTGTCTGCTCATGTCTTGTTCTCTTCACTTTTCCACTTCTCAAAAATAAAAAAGTAAAAATCATCAAGAGCAACCTTCATGATGATCAGTATCATTGTACAAAATATCTCTGGAAGATACCTTCAAATTGCATGTTTAATGGAAGGAGATCTTTAATGCTGAGTCTAGCTTCATTCTCCATCTGCGCAGACATTGATATCTGGGGCTATCTTCAGCAAAAACACTGTTCCAGGCATCAAGACAACAAAAAAGACAAATGAGCTTTGTAATTGCTATGGTTATATAGAGATGGCTGTGAAAGGCAGGATAAGACCTGGACAAGTACCTGTGTGCAGAGCCCCACAGTTTTCTGTCCTTCCTCTGCTTGTAGTTAACAGACCAGAGGCCACCCCTGAGCTACAACACATGTCAAAAATTGATTTACAAAACCATACTGCCTTTAATGGATTTTGAATTAAAAGACAATTCATACATGAACATTTATCAAAATGTTTACAGATTGACAGTGTGCTCTTACAAAAATGTTTGGTAAAGGTTTTTGTGGGAACATTTCATACAAATATTAACAACATCTGCAATATCAAGAATCTTTGACTTTGATGTACTTGGTCCTAACAGCACCCCTTGCATTGCTGCCTGTGGAAAAACAGACATGAAATGATTGATTGACTCAGAGGAAAATTATTAAAAGCACTTGAGTAATTTAGAAATCTAAGACGAAAGTGACGATAGCATTGAAAATACAACTTTGACTAGGCAATTAGGGGAAAAAAAACAACCTCGGGGCTTTCTCAGATGTTTCTATGAATGATAAATAACAAGACATACATCTTGTGAGACTGTGTTTCCTGCGTTCCTCATGATTCAGTGATTGACAAGGACTCTTCTGATTAGTGGAAATTAGTGACGTTTTTCTGTATTTGAGGCTCGGTTACAAAGTTTAACCAATCTGAAAATATTTACCTTGGTAGTATGTGCATACCTGCACATGCATTATCAAGTTCTTGAAAAAACTTGATTTTCATGAGATTTTCCTCTTTCTTCCTCACACATTGCTCTTTAAGAAAGGCAACTGTTTCCCATCACTCTGACTTAAGCCTTTTCAGTTCTTGAAACAATTTTGCTGAAGTTCAATTTATTTAGATGAAGCTTCAGGAAAAAAAAAAAACTGGTTCGACTTTGGTAAATCAGCCAGAGAAATTTGCTTTAAAGCAGCTGGCAGGCTACAAGGGAAAGGCAATGATGTGCAGCATTGACTGTCAGCAGGGGATAACTTGCCTTAAAAGACAAAAGCCTTAATGTCTGGGACAGTTTATCTGATTGCTCTGTAATTTCTTTTCAGCACTGGCTGACAGAGCTGGAGATCTTCGCTATGATCTTTGCAGCTGCCATCCATGATTATGAACACACAGGAACCACCAACAACTTTCACATCCAGACACGGTGAGGCCATCGTAAATCATGATGTGTGGATGGGAAAAGTTTTGGAGAACAACAGTACAGCTACATAGAAAAGTGCAGAAGCTTTTGCTTTCAAGTGATGCAGGAGGAAAGTTCACTTCCTTGAGTTACATTTAGTTTTCTCTTAACCATTTTCAACTGAATGTCTGTATTCTAGATTCCTGGCCATTGTGTCATGTTAATAATCATGAACATGGAAGATTGAATATTTCTGTATGAAGTCATGAATATTTCTGTATGAAGTTGCTGAAGACTGCTTGCTGTACAGACTGATGTATTTAATTGAAGGGTTAGTTTTGGAGGAGATACTTGAATTCAGGAGTTCATCGATATCTGTATTCATCAGTGAACACCAGTACGACATGTACTGTTTTTACTTACTGGAAAACCATAGCAACCGCAAAGGGATATGTTTAGCACTACCTGTTTGGGAATAAGTCATTGCACTCATCTTCTAAATCGAGTTCCTAGAGAGCAGTCAGGTGATCACAAACGAGACTGGACTGGCATTATTTTTGACCTCAGAATCTTCTGTAGGGCTTTTGGATTAATGGAAGAGAGGTATGCAGAAGGTGGCGAAATTCGAAAGTGAAAATATGGTGAAGTGTCTAGTTGCAGTGATAATTTCACGTCTAATGCCTGTGTATTATTTTGACAGTGTAAGTCAATTGGTAGCAATGACAAACTGCCTAGATGTCCTCGACTGACGTGGCATACTTGGACATTTCTAGGATGCACTGCAACTTACCCTGAATTACATATTTGGAGTATGTTAGCTGAATCGTGCTGTGTATTGCAGATATACAAAGATTGCTTGGATAGATCACACGTATGTTCAGGAAAGTTTGGGAACATTGAAAGAAGTATCTGTCTCTGTTCTGGAATGATCGACATTTCACTTCTTAAAGCTTCTTATATGTATATAAGGGGATCTGCTGTATTTCCAAAATAAAAAATAGCTGTAGAATAGTTCAGAGAAGGACAGTTGTAATTTTATTTCTGTAACACTGAAGAACAGAGCGTGAAAAATGTCGGGGGAGAAAAATTTACACTGCTGCCTCAGAAATAGAACTGAGAGAGGAGTATAACAAATTGTACTCACTCTGTGTTGTCATTAACCTCCAGCAAACACGTTGTCTTCAGAATAGTTGAGCTATTCATCAGTCTCAGATTCATGACATGGAGCTTAAAATAAGGTGTGCAGTACCTTTGGTCTTATTCTATCCCACTGGGATACACCCTTCTGTACCGCTTAACCTGATGCACAGATAACAGAAAGCAGTTCAGTTAGATCTTGCTTACAGCCTATTTACTATTCTGGAAACAATATAGGAACACATCTCACAATTTCTTACTTGGATACACCCAGGCTTCAACTTGAGAGCAATATACACAGGAGCTGGAAAGGAACATCCTGGTTCAAAACTAAATTTACGTAGCTCAGTCAGAAAGCTCTTAGTGTCTTTTTCTGATGTAACAAAAAGACTAGGTGAGTCTCAGCTGGTGAAATAGATTTTGTGGTGAGTTTTGCTCTCCAATTTTCTTTTAATGAATGACAGCAATGAACAAAGTATTACATGCTCTCTTAAAATGCTCATATCTGTGCTATGGGAACTAACCTCTGTAGCTGATCAAAGAAAAACTTTTGAATGTCAGACTCTTAGATGGGGAAAAAACATAACCTTTCCTATGTTTTCTTTTAAATGCTAGGTCAGACTCAGCCATTCTATATAATGACCGGTCTGTGCTTGAAAATCACCACGTTAGTGCAGCATATCGTCTTTTGCAAGATGATGAGGAGATGAATATTTTATCTAATCTCTCAAAGGACGACTGGAGGTAAGAATGAACATGGTGGCTGCTTCGGAACATTAGGCTGTTGTTGCTTTGTTTGAATGGCAGTATACATCACTATCTATTGTGCATTAGCATTTCTATTGCTAAGAGAAGAAAAAAAGCTTTAAAAACTGTCTTGCTTATTTCTGCATTTGGTTTTCACCTGAGATAGTAGTGAGACTAGGTTTTGTGACAATGGGTAATAAATAATATGCAGTTTGACTCCCATGTAATTTCAACATCGCAGAGGCACCCTTTGTACATGTCTGTTTGTAAATGAGTGAAGAGGTAGACTGCTGTTTGTTCATGAAAAAGCATAAACATAACCTTTATCTACTTTGACACCCTCTGTCTGAAAATTATAAATGGCATGTAATGCAAGTAAGAATCAAGTCCAAGGGCCATAAATCAGTGTACTGTGTAAGCCTAGGTGATGTAAGAGGCTATAATTTAAATTAAGCCTCATGCAACATAAGATTTATGTGCCAAAATCAGCCCATGATTTGTTTTCTAGTAGCAGACACTTCAAACTGATGAGGACTATTTGTTTTTGTGGGGGATCTTGAACTCCAAGTAGTGGTATGTTACGAATAGCCCAGTCTGCCAGGCAGGAAGAATCCTGCTCTGTGGTCTTTCTCATAGGAGGGAAAGCAACTTTTGTAGGATCTTATGTAAAGCATGGTGCCTCCTGCATGCACTTTAATTTGATACAATGATGAGCAGTCAGTTTGTCTTACTTACTGGAAGTGCAGGGAAATTAGCTTTTCTCAGGGGGTTGGCTTCTGATAAGCTGGTCAGTGAAGGCTGTCCTTCATAATGCCTTTCACCTGCATTCGCTGTTTATTTCGACTTGTGGACAGTGACATAATCCTATAGCTGAGCGCTGAGAATAAAATTCAGGAACTTAAGTGGCTAGTTTCAATCAATGTAAGTGTTGTGGGGGAGTGACTTGACAATTTCTACCTGTCCGTATAGAAAATAGTCTTAGGTGGGCAGCAAACAGGAACTTATAAACGAAGTCTGCATTGAGGTGTTAAAAATCTAATTTATTCTTTTTTAAGCTGCAGTTGATAATGCCATTCAACTATTGGCAGCAAATTGCTGTTTCCTTTTCTGTTGGTGGGGCAAACACAGGGAAGTATTCAAAGCCAGGCTGGATGGGGCTTTGGGCAACCTGGTCTGGTGGGAGGTGTCCCTGCCCATGGCAGGGGGGTTGGAACAAGATGATCTCTAAGGTCCCTTCCAACCTGAACCATTCTATGATTCTATGATTAACTAGCTGACTAGAAACAGCAGCCTTAGAGCTGCTGTCTACTAGGATCAGTGGATCAGCTCTTAGAATGCTTCATTGCAGGGATGCTGTCTTTAGGAAAATGGTCTGCTTTGAGGCTTTAAAGTGCTTGTGCTTGAATCAAAACTAAATTCGATGTTTCTCATTAATTCCCCAGTGTCAAAATGTGTGTTCTATTGAAGTGTATGTTTAGACCTCAAGTTTCAAAGATTATCACATCTTTTTAAGAAGTACTGTAACTGCCTGAACAAAAATACTAAGTGTTTTAGATTGCTTATTTGTTCTCTCTCGAGTAGGGCTGTATTATTTTGTAGCTGCTGATCAAGTAGCAGCTGCAGGATAAAGGCCATTATCTCGATGTGCTCTAATGCCAAGATGTGATTTTTGTGTGCCTTTGCTTTTGACTGCCAGTTTGAAATCCCATAGGCAAACATTTGGGAAGCACTGGAAACATCAGCTGACTTCAGCAGGATCTCAGATGGTGAGGAAAAAAAAAAAAACAAAAAAACAAGAAGCCTACAGTTTCTTGGACTGGCACTCAAAAATAGGACTTCCAGTATCAATAGGACTCAAAACATAAAAGGATGTTTTGACAAACTGTTAAAGCGTGTCCAAATCTACTTGTAATTTCATAGACATACCTGATTAATCTCTTTCAGCAAAAATGATAGCTCTTGGAAAGCAGATTCTTAAGTGATGTTTTGAGCTGAGCTCTCATTGCATTTTGACGTTTTTAATGAGAAGATGTGATGACCAGTACATTTCATAATCCTAGATGTGTATGTGAATTTCAACAGTTTTGTGGTATTTGGTAATCTAGTTAAGGTGTATGTTTGCAGGAAAGAAATGTATGAAATTAGAGCTAGATGATACTGTTGGAAAAGAAGTGGGCACAGGTTTTGTAGGAAAAGCAGGTGAGACAGAAAGAGATTTTTTGGCTACAGTCAAGGAGAAAAATGAATGCTTACTAGTACTTAAACTATGTTTTACTCTCCATTTTAAAAACCTCTGTTCCTTATCAAATATTGGAAAGTGATTTGAGTTGCCTCATTTGATGAATTCCATTTGTATAAGTCATCAACAAGTAAATGAAGAAACTATTAAAAAAAGAGGTCACAAAAAATTAAGAAAACAAACTGCAAAGTGAACAGATGTTTTCCAAGATACTTTTATAGATATATTTTCTGGCACTGTAGTTCCTTGTTAACAATTTCCATGCAGTTTATTGAAACAGAGTATGCTTTGCGCAAGCCCTGTACTGTCAAGTACAGGATTAAAAAGGCATCTGGAAAATGTTTAGCTCCTTAACTGTGTATCAGAGTACAGCTTCAGTAAGTAACCTTTCATGCAAAACTGATTTTGTCAGTAAAGCTGCTTGGGGTTTTGTCCCTCAGATGATTTTGAGTCCTCTTTATCAACTGGTGTTATTCCTTTGGAGTCTGCAGTGAGAAACCTTGAGTGGTTGTACCTGAAGCCAGCCTTGGTCAGAGCCTTCTTTTGTACATAACAGCAGATGCACGGTTGCATAATCACACATTTAAAAAACATTTTTTTTTTTCTGTGTATCCAGGATGGGTGCGTGCTTGTTCTGGGTGTTACACCTTTAGTGAGTAACAGTCATTGAAAATGTTTTCTTGAAGGTTGTATTTTTCCTTCATCCATTGATTTCCATGAGCATAAAGACTTGAGACTTCTACTGGGCAAACTGGGCAAAATATCTCACTACAGGACATCTTACTTACTTAATTCCTAGCATAAAGAATAGGTGATCTGAAACAATCATTTTCCTGCCTTTTTCTTATGAATGCATGGGGATGCAGATGCTTTGCTAGAATATAGCTCTGAACTGAATGCTAATACAGAGCAAAGCCACATCCAGCAAAGTGTCCAATAAAATGATGTGGTGTTCTCTGAGGCGAAAAAGGTAAAGGTATGAAGTAATTACTCTAAAGAGCAAATAAAGATATTTGCCAAATGAAGATCAGTGCAAGGCTTGGAAATATTTAGATATAGTCATCCAGAGTCCAATCTATCTCAACAATCAGTAGTACAGATAACATAAACCCATGCTTTCTTACGGGACTGTGCCAGATACCATGTTTTCACGTGCATCATCTGCAGGACATGTCTTAAATAGTGGTGGCCTGAAGCTAGAACTTGAGTACAGCCACCAGAGGCAAGAGAGACATGCTCAAAATAGACCATGTCCTTCATGAAAGATTCATGAAAAGAACGGCAACTTTTATTTTTAAATAAAACTAACCCATTTCTGAATCTCCCAAATCCTTAGGTGGTATGCTAACCTTGGGCTATTCTTCCTCTATGAAAATGTGGGCAGCTGAAGTGAGAGAAATAGAAAATAAATGTATATTGTATGCTAGATCAGAGAGTTCTGATGTTTCAAAATTTCTAGGACATCCACACTATCTTCAAAGGAATTTCAAACATATCCTAAAAAGTTTCCTACAAAAATTTGTACAGGAATAGCTTGAATGAGTAATATCATGAGGGAAGTAGTGAGGAAGTAATTCAGGTTCTGAAAAGTTTTGAATGTATATATACATTATATTTACTAGGAGATATTTTTTAACATGTTGTTTTTCCTTTAATAATATAGCTAAGACTTCAACAGAGGTATTGATCAGTTTTAGTCAACTGGATAGAAATCCAAGTTCAAAAATCCACCTGATTCATGCCAAAGCTTTAAACAATCTTTTTGCTTTCTTCTAAGAATGCTCTATAAAAAAAATCAATTCGAGATGTTTGTACTTAGTTGAAAGAGCACTAATACTCTTTTCACAAACAACGAGGATTTCTTTTAGCAAGGATTAGCCGCCTGGCTTCATTTGTAGCCCTCCCACTCTTGTGTTTGCAGAAAATCATTCCTCTTCCTCCTGAAAGAGAATTAATGGAAGGAGTGACATAAAAAGGCAGAAATGCTTTTAGTAATTTGCAGATAGCAACAGAAGCTGGAGTGTGTCTGATGCTGTTTTTTGTGTTTCTTTTTCCTTGCTTCTCTCATCGTGATGCCATCCAAAAGGGAGTTCAGGGCTCTGGTGATTGAGATGGTGTTAGCCACTGATATGTCCTGTCACTTCCAGCAAATCAAAGCCATGAAGAATGCTCTGCAGCAGCCAGAAGGGTGAGTCACTTCACAGCACCGTGCAGTGAGGGGCTGCATTTCAACTTGTGCTTTGCCATTATGTTTAACTTCAAAAGCACCTCTCCAGAGGCCCTCACTTTCTTTGATGCCCACATCAATTCTGTTTCTGCTGTTGAATTTTGAATGAATTCACTTAGGAGTGGACTAGCACTCTTTACACACATCTGTATTCTGTGCTGGTGGACCAAAGCTTGCAAAGGTCACTGTGTTGCGATAAGCCTCCCTGGTCATTTTCATATGAGGGTAACATCCAGGACGTGATCCTACTGAGCGACTTCTACAGCTTGAGTAGAACTCAGTGTTATAAGATATGCAGAACACAACCAACGCATTGCCCTTCTGAACACAGGAGCAGCTGCCACCACGGCAAGGGGGCCTGCTCCATAACCAGAGGAAAGACAAAAACAGCCTGAGATGCACCAAGGGAAGGAGTGGAAAATAACAGATGGAGCATTATGAGGAAGGCCTTTTCTTTTTCCCAGTAAGCCAGTGGGAGCTGTAGTATTTTGTCCACAGCTTTCTCCATAAAATTCCCTTTACACTACAGAAAGCTATTAGTGATGATTTTTTTTTTCCACTCTAGACACAGATCTACCCAGAACCCTCCAGAATTAGGTATAATTCTATAAAGGTATATATCAAATCGAAGTGTGGCTCACCACTCAGTCCTCTCAGAAGTTACAGCTCTTCCAGCTACTTCAGGCCATCAAAATCTGGAATTAAAACCTGAGATTAGCCATCCCAAGAAAACATTACTTACTTGGTTCTTGGTTCTCTCAGGTTATTGTCTTAAGAAATTGCCAAATTTTCTTTTCTGTGGAATTGGACACAAGGATCTCCTGACCTCACACTAGTTTTCTAACAGTGAAACATTTGTCAGTTACTTACTGTGTAGAGTCATCACTGTCCCTAAGAACAGATCCTGTTCGCTACAAGAAAATGGAAGGGAGTGGATTCTCTTCTCAGTTGCATAAAATGCAGCCCAGGTGAAACAGGGAACCACCAAGTGGGATTGTGCAGACAAGTGAGCCTGGAAAGAAGCTTTTTCTCGTTGCACTTCTCAATATCTCTGTTGCAGAAGGAATGGTGTACGTTGGGGAAATGAGACAATCTTTCACAGTTTCAGGTTTTATGAATGCAGAAATCACTCTGTTAATATCCTGGCCAAAGAGTCTGATGGCCTCATTTCCCTGATTAGGTGAGATTTTTGTCGTTTTTCACTGCAAGTGCAGACAAGTAACTTGTTTGATCCTCTGGATTTTCAGAATTGACAAGCCGAAAGCCTTATCACTGTTGTTGCATACAGCAGATATCAGTCATCCAGCCAAGGCCTGGGACCTCCATCATCGCTGGACCATGTCTCTGCTAGAGGAGTTCTTCAGACAGGTAAAGCTGGGGAATTCCCTCTGCATTTCAGCAGCCTAAAGGGTTGGGCAAGGAAGTAAGAAAATGTGAACGCATCTTTTCCTTCTCTGATTTTCTCAAGAACATCCTAAATGATATGTAGCTTTTTCATCTGGCACCAGTAGCACTGCCTGTTAAGTCTCTTGGAAAGTTAGTGTCTGATATACTGCCTATCGATAGACACATTATCTGCACAGGAGAAGTTCTAATTTGGGATGCTAAGCCAGGCTAATTACTTTTATATGTTCAGCATGTGTTTCTAATTTGCAAAAGATAGAATGTATGATGTTCTGTTTAGCTATAAAACAATAGAAAACACATTTAGGTAGTTGTACTTTATAGAACTGCACCTGTGTTGTTGGGGTAGATGTAAAAAATGCATTACCCTTACTTTAGATGGAGTGAACTGCTCTAGTTTGTATCTCGTAATGGATCTCCCAGTGACGGACCCACAAATCTAGATAAATCATTAAAGTTCATGTGATAGTTGCACGTTCCCCAAGTGGCTAATTAAAAGCATGTAAATAGCTGCCTTAAAAAAAAAAAAAAAAAAGTAAACAGGGCACTTAGGAGTCTATGGGATACTTTTCACCAATATGAATTACTAAACTAAGCAGAAAATTAAGTACTTAATTTCCCTCCAAAGTTCAATAATTTCATGCTTTGTAGTAAATCTGAATGCAAAAATGAAAAAAAAAAACCTGATTTTTAACAAGTTTTTAAAATAGCATCTGCTTTTAAAGGCATTGTGGGAATCCCTTCTTAATAAGGACATTGCGAAAAATTGCTTTGAAATGAATCCTTTGATTGTTTTTCAAACCAAGAATGGGTTTACTAGGTGGAAGCAGGTAAATCATGCCTGCAGCTGTCTCTGTGTTACCACACAGGAGGATCATGCAAGGAGGATGATTTTCACATACATTTAAGGGAAAATTCTGCCTCTGGGTATGCTTAGTCTTTTCTAGCTCAGAAGGATACCAGATCTGATAAAATATACCATTACTGAGTACCCTTAAGATTGGTGAGGGAATTAAGATTACCTGTATATAAGACCACGAAAAGCCCAAGTTTGGATCTGCTTTACAAGTATAATGAAAACAAAATCATTGTTCTATGTTTTCACAGCGATAATTGAATTTCAGCCAACAAATTCTACTTCAGTTTTGAACGACAAATGCCTCCACGTTTAGATAAAGCTTTATATAAAGCTCATATTCTAGCTCCAAATTAAGATGCAGTACTAACTGCCTTTTCAGGAAAACCCATAAGCTTACCATGAAGTGTAGACTTATATTCTTTGAAGTTATTTCATACTAGGTAAATAAATACATCCCTACCTGATAGCAGAAGAGCATCGTGTACTCTTCTCTGTGTAGAAGCTGAAAAGTGCCAAAAGCCAGAGAGGACCACGGGTCTAAGAAGCTGGGCTGGCTTCAGTTTAGATATTTATTTCCTTATGCTTTTCAGGGGCAGATTCTCTCCCATTCTTTCTGTTATACACTTTATGGGACATGAAGCCTCACTTAACCTGCATCAGTACAGATCTCTAATGCTATTGGTTTCCAAGTATTCTGTGATGTGACACAGGTCTTCCTACGTGAACTAAGCAAGCTGTAGATATGAATGCTACTTCTGAATACAATTTTATTTATTTGCTGATATTCAGCAGCTATGTTGAGCATCTCTTAAAGGAAAGTATCTTGCATGTTTTACTTACGCAATTTAGCTATCCATGAAGGATCTGTCCTAACAGTCATGTATCCCTTTGAACAGACAGGAAGGCTGTCAGGGGCTCCACGCTAATGAGAATTAGGCACTTAGGTTTTTAAGAGACACAAGGAGTAAGAGAAGACTGATGATTAGATAAGAGCTGGCGCAGAATAATGCATTTCCTTAGAGATGTGGCATACACAGTAATCAAAGGTTACTTCAAAATATTTCTGTGCTTGATTTCTGCTTTACCCTGTTTGTAAATCAGACTCCTAACATAAAGCAGAAGAAAACTGTTGTTTTACCCAAAGCTCGAACAGAATTTATGCCTTCATTTTACATACGTTACACTAACAACAAAGAAGAAACATTTCAGCGCTTCTTATGCCTCGTTTTTCTCTAATTTGTTTGCTGGCTATTTTAACTTCCACTTGACATTAGTCAGAACACTGGCATGAAGTTCAGCACAGTTAAAGTGAGTTGCTGATTTAAGGAATTGATTCTCTGGTATATTTATCAGACTATTTTAAGTTTGAATACTTATTGGGGATTATTGCAACTGTGTCATCTGATGTATCCTCTCAGCCTAAAGCAATTTATAATAGAGTGACTGAACCAAGCTTTTTGAGAATATGCAGCTTGAGTAACTGGAAGAAATGGGGGGTTATAACACTCGTTCTTCCACACCATTTTGACAGTTCTGAGGGCTGGAAAGCACATTTGGACTTCTATTCTTTAGCACTTACGTAAAATGTTGACAACATCAGTGTTTCCTTTGGACAAAAATTGTAACCTGTATCTGGCCAGCCATGACCTGTAAATTCCTTTTCTGAAAGACAAAAAAAGACATGCAAGAAAGTGCAAATCCTGAAAGATCAGTTGTGATGCTGATGTTTTCTCTTGAAAGGTATGTTCCAAGGACTACGTTATGCTGGTTCTCCAGAGAGCTACAAAGAGAATCATTCTTGCGTTCAAGAGGGTGTTTAGTTGGTGCTTAGACGTACCAAGAAAACAGGGAAAGCTCTGGGGGAAGATTCACTGGCATCAACGTGCTCAATTCTTGCAGTTCTTCTTGGACAACAAGTTCTCGAACCAGACTAAATTCTCCACAAATAATTTGTGTTTAAAAAAACACACACGTACAAAACCTACTTCACTAAAGAAAGTAAAATGGGTAGCTTTTACAGCAGTGACCTAAGATATCAGACTTCAATACCTTGTTCTAATTTATTCTCATTTTTGTTTCTCCAGGGTGACAAAGAAGCAGAACTAGGCCTTCCCTTCTCTCCATTATGTGACCGCAAGTCTACTATGGTTGCTCAGTCTCAAATAGGTATGTCACTTTTAGTGCATTGTAAGTAGCATCTTATAAACAAAACTTATTCCTCCCTGTGGGGCTAAGATTACAGTGATCTCTCATCACGTGGAACTAGCTTAAAGAGAGGAAATAATAAGGCGCAGCAGTATTATTTTCTCCAGATCAGCAATTCAAAGCTGAGGAGCCATTAAACTGATGGTGGTGGATCCATGCAGTAATTGACTTACCTCTGATGTGACTGCAGAGCCAGCTGCAGCACCCAGTTATGACATTACTCCGTAGTTTTCTGAGCAGTGGATATGAGGTGTGCATGGCGTCATGTTGTGTTATGAGTGTTGGTAGAGGATATGGAAATGTAATATCAATCCTTTTGATGACCTGTGCAAAAAACTGTTGTGTTTTTTTTTTGTTAGTTTTTCATTTATTCCTCCCATCTTTCCCCTCCCAGAGCTTCAAGCCAACCAATATTTTGGAATGAAGCCAAGCACATAGCAAACCTTTTTCAACTCCATCCATGTCGAAGCAGAGATCTTTTACAGACTAATTGATAGAGCTTTTTCTATCTCTCACAGAATCATAGAGCGGTCGAGATGGGAAGAGCCCTCTGGGTCCATTTAGCCCAACCTCTGCTCAAGCAGGGACACGCAGAGCAGGTTGCCCAGGACCATGTTCAAATGTCTTTTGAAGATCTCCAAGGAGGGGAGACTTCAAAACCTCTCTGAGCAACCTATTCCAGTGCTTCATCACCTGCACAGTAAACGAGTGCTTTCTGATGTTCTGATGGAACCTCATGTTTTTCAGTGTGTGCCTCCTGTCCTGGTGCTGGGCACCACTGGAAAGAGCCTGGTTCTGTACTCCTAATATTATTCCTTCAGGTGTTCATAGGCATTTATGAGATCCCTCCTGAGCCTTCTCCAGATTGAGCAGTCCCAGCTCTCTCAGCCCTTCCTTATAGGAGAGGTACTCCTGTCCCTTGATGTTGAACTCCTTCCTGTATGTCCACATCTCTCTAGTACTAAGGGGCCCAGAACTGGACAGAGTACTCCAGGTGTGGCCCGACAATACTGAGTAGAGTGGAAGGATCAACTCTCTTGACCTACTGTCAGTATTTTGCCTAATGCAGCCAAGACTACCATTAGCCTTCTTAGCAGCAAGGGCACACTGCTAACTCACGTTCAACTTAGTGGCCACGAGGACCTCTAGGTCTTCTACAGTGCTGCTTCCCAGAGGAGTGCCTGGGTTATTCCTCACCAGGTGCAGGANGGAGAGGTACTCCTGTCCCTTGATGTTGAACTCCTTCCTGTATGTCCACATCTCTCTAGTACTAAGGGGCCCAGAACTGGACAGAGTACTCCAGGTGTGGCCCGACAATACTGAGTAGAGTGGAAGGATCAACTCTCTTGACCTACTGTCAGTATTTTGCCTAATGCAGCCAAGACTACCATTAGCCTTCTTAGCAGCAAGGGCACACTGCTAACTCACGTTCAACTTAGTGGCCACGAGGACCTCTAGGTCTTCTACAGTGCTGCTTCCCAGAGGAGTGCCTGGGTTATTCCTCACCAGGTGCAGGAATTCATGAGATTCTTGTCAGTCCACCTCTTCAGCCTGTCATGGTCCTTCTGGGTGGCTGCATGCACCTCTGGTGACTCAGCCACTCCCCCCAGTTTTGCGTCATCTGCGAATTTACAGAGGATGCACTCTACTCCATTGTCACCTCCAATTATTGAGTGAAAAGTAGGAGGATGGGGCAACAAGCCTGATAGCTGGAGAGAAGTCAAGAGGAGTTAACTGAAGTAGACGTATTCTGCAGGCTGGAAGCAAAAAAAGACAACTTCTCAAAAGGTGGATTTATGTATATGTATTTATACTTATAAAGCAAGAGAAATAGAGATCATAAAAATGTGATCTAACCTTGACTGGCGAATAGAGTGCCAAATGGAAGAACAAAAGAAAGATAATTATGACCCCAAAAATGAGGGAACTGAGTCTAGAAGCAGAAAGAAAGCAAATGTATTCGAGGAAAGCAAACAAAAGAAGAATTTGAAGTATGAAATTTCTCAGCTATCTCCTGACCTGTAAAGGGCTCCCCAAAGAGCAAAACAAAGATATCTCCAAACTTAGGAACGTACAGATTCACATCTGTGGCTCAAACCTGTTTCTTGTTTAAAATTATTTCATTGTTCCCGTTAGGCAAGCCATTCTCCAAGGGAACTTCATCCCAGATTTTACTGGCTCTGCATGTTTAGGTAGTTCAGCCAAGAATCTGAACTTTAATAGCCCAGCATAAACCCAGCTTGTTGCCAGGTTTGTAGAGTGTACCCCTTTAAAACAGTAACCCAGAAAAGTGTGTGTGTGTGTACAGCACAATGCAACCATTGAGGATACTTGTATTTTGCTAGTGGCTCAGCAGCAAACTTTAAGAGCTGTGGTGTCAGCTAAAACCTGTGTTGAGGACTCCTGGGCAGACTACACCTGCTGTTGTGCTGTGGGAGAAGATAACCTCTTTTTCTCTTGCTAACGTGGAGGAAAGGACACGTAGGGACTTCTCTTTCACAGTGGTTCTAGCAGCTTTCGGATATTTCCTTTACTCCTTACAGGGAATAGGAACTGCGCTTTCCACATGGCCCCTTCTGCATCTTGGTGTAGGGTCACAATGAGCTTAGAAACTTTTTTGCCTTGTCCTCCTCTTTTATGGTGTTTTGCTCTGGAACTTGGATTTTCCTTAGTCTCATGAGCTTATGGCCATAGGGCCCTCCAGTCAGCCCTCCCCAGCACTCAGATCAGAGCTGTGTCTGTCTCTGCCAAACTGTACACTGAAGTAGAAGTGACTTGGCCCTTACTTTTTTTTCCCCTTTATTTATGTTAAAAAAGGGGGAGAATAAGAATCAATAAGAACATGTTGGATGAGCTCTAAGAGAATATTCACAGCTACTACTGGTATGCAGTAAGGGGAGCGTGTATGTACCTCCGCATCAACAGAGCTTGCCAGTATTATTCCTGTTATATAAAATTTCCTGCTTTTAGAGATTTCATCATTGAAACTGGGTTTGAACCAAATCTGCTACGAATTTGGCTTAAATATCACACTCCTCGTATAAAACAAGTTCTGATGCATCTGTTTGTGTTCCGATTTGCAACAGTTTCTTTCCAGTGTTTAGGGAGGTACCTTTTATTGCATGTTATAAACAGATTCTTGGGACAGGGGTTAATATTAAACTCCATTCTCACTTTCTAGTATTTGCTGATTCCTTTTTCAATGTAGTATTATTTTTTTAATCTGTCTTTTACAGTGAGGTTTTCTGTGATTGCTGAAGCAGTGACTCCACATAAGTTGTTCTTCTACCTTCTTGACTATACTTGTATTTCTGCTCAGGTTTCATTGATTTCATCGTGGAACCCACTTTTACTGTGCTGACTGACATGACTGAGAAGATTGTGACACCGCTCATAGATGAAGCTTCCCGCTCTGGCATGTCTGGCTTCAGGCGTTCCAGGTGAATCACCACGTGTCCTCTCCCTTCAGTGCACGTGTTGCTTTTGCACCCTGGTCCCTTGGTGTATGTCACAGTGTATGTCCACATCCATCCCTCCACAGTATATGTCAGCCATGTGGCTTAACACCTGGTATCCACACTACCAACACCATAGTTTGCCTAGTGATGTGACAGTTTTGAAGAGAAACTCCAGCCCAAGGCAAGACAAAGAGGGAGGCTGGCATGAAATTGAGCCATGCTTCCAAAGGAGTGAACATGAATGATTGTAGTCATGCCGTCAGGTGAACTTCAGTGCTCTCTCAATCACTAATGCCTAACAGAAGGTAGAGAATGTCGTTGGGAGGAACTCTCAGTTGGTACTACCAGTTTCTGTATGTTTAGAAGCATAAACATGTTTGAAATACAAAAGAGGAATGGGAAGTATAAGCACACTCATTTAGGATTATGCAAATGTGTGAAGTATCACCAGAATTCACCTGGAGCTTTGAAGTAAGGAGTCTTGGCCCATTCAAACCACCTTGCTATAGTACAGAATCTACTCTTTCAGTAGTTTCATGAACAGGGCATGTCTTGGGACTCAGGTGCCACATGGTTTATACTCCTTAGAATGGAGCATCCAAGTCAGGATTTTCTCTCCTCTTTCTTCTATCTTTATTCTTGGGCTGTTACGCAGAGGGCAACCACTAATATCTTTCTATGTCAGTTATCATGCTGCCTTTATTAAACTGCGCACTATGAGGTGCCTATCCTTGAAAGAGAACTGCAAGGTCTGTGAGTGCCTCATGTCAGCTTCCAATTAAGTCATCAAACCTTGGACAGAGGCTGGTATGCAGCAGTTGTATGTCTAATGTCTCCCATGAGTGAATTTTAGGGGGCTTCTCCTTTGACATATTTGATTTCTAGGTTTATCTGACTCTTCAGTGAATGTTTAGCGAGTGAAGATGCACAACAAAGAATCTAAGCAACACGTTGAGTGATTCTCAGGGACTGTGTATACCAAAAAATAAGAAGGGAAAAGCTGCCCTTTGTTTCTAATGCTGGCTCAGATTGTGCTGCGTGCTTTGACATTGATCACCCTGGGGATGGAGGGAGGGAGGGAACTATGAGGGATTCAAGGTTATCTTTCCTTTTTTTTTTTTTTTCTTTTTGACTCTGTTATCTAGATTAAGAGTAATAATTTCTTCTTAGCTGTATTAGAGTGCATTAGATACTGATTTCTGCTGTATTGTGATCTTGTGTACCAGTCTGAACAGCATTAGTCCCTCTGAAGTTAAAAGATCAAGTGTCAAGAGCACTGGATCAGAAGGAAGTGCCTCACTCAACTGCTCCATACTCACTGTGGACTTCAAATGTTTTAAAGCCACCTGGACTGAGGTGGTGCAGCAGAACCGGGAGAAATGGAAAGCGCAAGCCACCAAAGGTAACAGCCACGCTTCTTAGTGAAAGAATAAAAATGTTTTTGACCTCTTCTTCTTCCAACTCTTTTCCAATCAAATTATTCTCCAAGTAAACGCTGTTAGTTTGAAAGGATCTGCTGCTTTTCAAGGTCAACAACCTACACTGAATTCAGAAAGACAGGAATATTGTGACTCATCTGTGCCTTATACACTCTATGTGATGTATGTGTAGATAATAGAGGATTTGGACAATAGGAGGAAAAAAAAGAAATTATAAGGGAAGCCCTCTGAAGTCATGAGTCAGACACAACGTGAGTGCAAAAATAGCTGGAAAAGCATTTTTAGAGACAGGTTATCAACTGTTTACTGTTAAAATCAAGAGATATGAGCGATACTTCAGGGGAAAAGGCCAGGGTATTCTGGATTCACATCTGGCTTCATATTTGCTGTGATAACTTGGATGAGGGTTTAGGAAGCATTCTGCTTATGCTCATGATATCATGAACCTGTGCAGAACCGCAAATATTTCAGAAGAATAAGAGGGCTATGTTGGCTGCAAACTTGGAAGCTGACCAGGCATCAACAGTGTCATGCTATTGCAAAAGAAAAAAATTTGTGCCCTGAGCTCAGTTAGATTGGCTTTGGAATAAAAAAAAAACTTGGAATTTTATCACTGATTAAATTTTTTTCTTAATGAAACTGTGATAAAACATCTCCTCTGAGTTGAATGCTCGTTACTAAACCCCTTATTTAATGGAGTTATTGTATTTCGTGTAAACGAAAGGAGTTTGATTTCAGTGTAATATGTGGCTTTGGCTTTCGGGCTGATGGAAGATTTGGCTTAGTTCTTCTATTTGCCAGTGCAAATTGATCCTCTCTAATTGAAAAGCCTTTCTAAAGGTGCAGAAAAGCACATACTATTATTCAAATTAAAATTTCCTGTGTGACTAAAACTTACCACTCAGGAAAAGCCTTTCTAGACATTCTGTGAAAACAAAAACAAAAGCATAATTCAAAATCTCCTTATTTGCCAGTTTTTTAATGCTTTTTAGCTTTATAATTGATATTTTCTATTTCACAACTCTTTTTGGACCAAACAAATTAAAGCTTAACAAATAAGCAAAGCAAAAAATGTGTTTTGTACCCACTTGCAGTGACTACTTTGTACAGACTTTTTTCTAAATGTGCACATGTAAATGTCAATTATGATTCAAATGGATGTACACACATTGCATAAGTAATACTGCTACTGGTAATATGTATTGATGCAGTATTTCATATCCTTTCTTTACAGAGCATCCTGCCGGTAAGTGTTTGGTTATTAATATTTTAGTTGCAGAGGAAATTGTTTTGCTTTTATGTACTTCATTAAAAAGTCCTTCTAGCAGATCCTGAAGGTAGAGCCTAGGAAAGAATTAGTTTATCACTTCAAAGAAGAATACTCACAACTATTAGACATGGAGGGCCTTTGAGTAAGGCATTTTATCTTGACCTTTCTGACAATCGTTAGCACTCAGTAGTATATTTACTTTACTTTTTTTTGCCAATCTTCATCACCACTAGCTCTGATCAGAACCCCAGTTTGGGTCAAAGGGCAGGAGATTCAGAAAGCACATTGGCTTTCAAATCACTTCTGTATTTCTGTCTGCGTTTAGCAGTACAAGCATACCTCATTTTTTGTCCTGAAAGGTTTATATAAATGTGAGTCTCAACATGCCTTTGGATAGGCAGGGCACTAAGGAACTGTTCTTGGATTCCAGAGCCCTTACATCAAAACCTTTCCTCAGCTTCTTTCTTGCTCCTGACTTGCAGCAAGTCTCAGTGCCCCCCTCCATCTGCCTTGCTTAGCTTAGCTATATGCAGTGAGGTCTTGCACACACTAGGAATTTAAACTGCCAACCCTTGTGAAAGTGACATCTTGCAATGCATGAAGATGCTCTGCCAATAAAAATAAGAATTATTATTAACAGGCAGATAAAGCATTTATCTGTTGATCAATAAGTAACAGCCACTGGGAATGAGAGGGGAAGGAAAGCCATCCATTATTATTATAATCTATTATTATTATTGCTATTGCTATTGCTATTATTATTGTTAAATGTTTTGCCGAATACTGTATTGTATTCCCTTTGATGATGGCATTGTACCTAGAAGTATCAGTTAGCTGTTTTATCCTGAATGTGGTATTTATAGAAAATGTCTTTGACTGTGTGGCCAAAGTAAGTGGGTTTATTACTGAGCTCTTTTGCTTAAAAGATCTTCATTAAATATCTACAAATTAAAAACCAGAATAAACAAACACCCTGATGTGCAAAGCACTATGCAGGTAAAGTATTTTCTGACACTAATTTTGACAAGAGGCACTCATCCAACAGTGCTGTTGCAAGCCCTAGTCTCCTGAGCTGAATCTCTTGTGGTTCAGGTGCAAAATGCAGCGTTCTGTTGTTTTTTTTTCAGATCCTCAAAATAGAGGGAGCCATCTAATACCATAAGACTCCAGGGAAGCTGTCTATGCAAGCTACCATAGATTTCAAGAATGATTAATAAAGTAAGGGAGGCTCATATCTAATTTAATTATATTTTCATGTGAGCCATAATTTATTCATTTAAAAATTAATTAACTTTAGCTAGCTGCTGGTGAGGAAATACAGATTGACATTTCTTATAAAGACGGCTTTCACGGCTTTATCCCATTGGTACATTGTTCTCAAAACTCTTTCTGATTCACTCATAGGAAGTATTTAAGCAGACACTTACAAATTCTTTTGTAGTTTTTGCTCTCTGGCTAAGATGCTGCTCCTGTAAGGATCAAAGCATTTTCCCTATAAGTGTCAAGAATGCTTCCACTGGACTAATGTAGACTTTATTCTTTGATTTGCAGGATCTGCTTGTCTACTCATCAGCTTACACAATCTCTCAGAAACCAGGAGACACATCTATTTGTGATTCCTATAGCAATTAGAGTGCAATTTGTTGTCCACGATGGGGTGGTGTGTGAGCTGTGATACTGCAGACCTAGAAATCCTGATTGCAGGAAGTATGAGATATACTGGGCAGCACAGTGCAGTCACATCTGAGTGCTTAAACTCAGTACAGATACAGATGTGTTCTGAAGCTGCATGAGACTCCAAACTGAGTGTGTGCTGAGCTATTCAGTTGCTTTTGCAGATTAATTCTTTATTGAACATGGAAAATAGAAGGAAATCATGGAGTCTCTGCGTGCATACACAGTCAGCTTTATTACCTCAAGCACTCCACTAAGGGACTATGGTTGTGTTCTGCTTTCCAGTGCAATGCAGGAAGCTACACAGCCTTTACAGCTGAGTCTGTGCGGGTCTGCTGTACCTGACCTGGACTAGAAATGACATGATCTCAACACCTGTAGTCAAAGTAATTTGCAACTTCTTTTATTTTTATTATTGCATCAGGACCCAAGGTCTGGATAGGAACAAGAACAGTATCTTGAGTGGGGGAAATTGGCTTCTGTGTGAATTTAGTTTTTTTCTGAATGACAGTATTCTGACATGTGCTGTTGGCTAACATTCACTTTTGAGTTTGTACCTTTGCCTATTTCTGTTTGAGTGTAAGACTTTTGGGGATGGAAGAGCAGATACTGATAGCAATGAATTAGTCTGCTAAGAAAGGACAGAGATGTAAGGAAATGATAACAGTAAGCAGAAATGAAGAGATTAGGAAGCTGGAATGGGGGGCAACCTTGAACAAGGGGAAAAAAAATGGATTTTCAAGAACCAATACATTTTAAGTGCTTAGAATTATGTGGTACAGCATGAGATAAAATAAATGCGATTTGACTGATTCCCATGTATCAGGAAAGAAACTAACCTAGGCACCCCTGAAGACTTACGCAGCTAACTTCTCATTTTAATTTGTCTTCTAAAACTCTTAAGAAACTGCATTTTCAAAAGGAAACCTTATATGATTAAAAATGCACTTTCACATAAGATACAAATTGGCTTGTATCATGGGGTATTCTTTTCAGAGAACTTTCCTAAATGTTCGCCTGTACCCTTTTTCCCTTGTCAAGTCAATTCTTACCCTTACCTAAGTAAAACCTGTTCGCATGTTAAAAGCTGAAGCAGATTTATGTGTGAATTGTATCATTCTTGTCAAATTGACTAATAATCATGATTTCTTTTCTTGTTTTGCTTCTCTCTTTGCTGAGGATGCAGAAGAAAAAGCTAAGAAAGAAGCAGAAGAAAGTGTTCATCAAGGAACAGATGAAAAGGATGAGAAGCCAGCTGAAGATGCCACAGCAGCAAAGACAGAAAACAGCAAAGAACCATATCCTGAGGAAAACAAAAGTACAGATTCCAATGAGAATCATGTAAATGGGACTGGGCAAACAGGGGTGAACAAACATGAAGCCTCTCAAGAAAAAAGTGCACCTAGGACAGATAATGGAACAGATTCTCATCACGCAGTGAGAGAAGAGAAACAACATGTCCAGAATGGTGAGTTGTTGCCTTCACTGAAAAGTGGATGCAGTCCTAAAATTGGTATCTCAGTGATGGGAGCAACTGATGTCCTGAAAGAGGATATCTTGAGCCCAGGACATTTTCCTGGAATTTGACATAGGCACTTCCATATGGAACTGGAAACTGTAAATTAACTCCAAGTAGTGTTAGTCTGTAAAAGATGCAGTTCATCATGTCTGCTTGGGTGCTTTTGGCAAAAAGGGCAATAAGATTTTTCTCACAGAAGTGAAACAGCTTGTTTTGATGCACACTTGAAAGCTGAAACAAATTATCTTTGCTCAATGAACAGCTTCTATGACTGATTAACTGAAAGATGAGATGCCAAAACTACAAATGCTTTTTAAGGCCAATTTAAGGCATCATGAGTAAATACGTTTGGGGACAGATGATCTTCTCCCCTCTCCATCTTTTTTTAAGAGTAATTTTATTTATATTTCATTTGTTCAATTTTATTAGGGTAAACAGGAACCTTTTTTTTTTTTTTTTTTTAAGATTTATTGACAGAAAACTGTCAGTGAGTTAAAATTTTGCACACAATAAAGGTGGAAAAATTGTACGGGTTGGAAGGGACCTCTGGGGACTATCCAGTCCAACCCCCTTGCTAAAACAGGTTCCCTAGAGTAGTTTGCACAGGAAAGCATCCAAACAGGTTTTGAATAGCTCAGAAAAGGAGATTCCATGACCTCTCTGGGCAGCTTCTTCCAGTGCTCTGTAACCTTCAAAGTTGTTCCTCATGTTCACATGGAACTTCCTATGTCTCAGTTTGTGCTCGTTGTCCCTTGTCCTGTCCCTGGGCACTTCGAAAAAGAGCCTGACCCCATCCACTTGACTCCTGCTCTTCAGATATTTATTAGCTTTATTAGATATTTATTATTTATTAAGATTTCCCCAAGTCCCTCAATTTAAAGCCCACCTCGCTAGGTTGGCCAGCCTACTGCCAGAGATTGCCCTGCCTCTTCTAGACAGGTGGATCCCATCCCTCCCTAAGAGGTTATAATCATCATAGAAAACCTCATTGTCATAAGAACAAAAACCCTTGTGCTGGTACCAGCCACGTAGTCAAGACCTGATATGCATTGTACATCTATTTCTGGCTTCCCTCCTTCTTCCAGCTGGCAAAATTGAAAATTGAAGAGAAGATAACTTGGGCACCAGTGTTTTTCACTTGTGTTCCCAGGACTTGATAGTACTGGGACAGTCCTGGGATAGTGCTTTGATTCTGCCAATGAGAACATATCAGTTGTCTCTTGGCCATTTCACTGTCCTTCCCTCCCCAGCTTCTGCTCCCTTAAGCCATTAGCAAAAAATTACAGTACAACCTCATGTGACTTCTCACTATCCTGGTAATGTCAGCCAGTCCAAAACCAGAAAAACACTCAGATTCTGAAGCATCCTTTTAGAAAAATACTGAGTAAACATGTAGACATTTAAAGTCCTGGACTCAGAAGGTGAGTTTAACAGGCAGCTGAGGCAGGAATTCTGTTTGAAGCATTCCTAATACAACTGGCTCCAGGCCTTTTCCAGTAACCCTTTTGTCATTACATTTTTTTTAGATTGGAAGTACTATATGAATCCAAATTGTCATGCTCTGTTACATATGGATTTTTTCTTCCAACAGTGTGATGTAAGTGAATGGGAGTAGTTCCCACAAGGAGACAAAAAGATTGGAGACATATGAAATCCCCATTAGATTGCAACAGATTTTACTTTTGAAATCCTTTGTTTTACACCCTTCTAACAAGATGAGGGCTAAGTGTTCTTTAGTGATTTTGACAGTACCTTTTTCTGCAATGTGTCTCTGCTGCAGGTGCCAAAAATGCTTTGGAAGGAATTATGACTTCTGAAAATCAGTGTCTTCCTCAGGAAAAGAAATTCTCCTCTTTAATTTACAGGAGAAGACCTTTATGAGTTACAATCACTGCAGAGTCTTTAGAAACTGGAGTCTAACATTCACATCTCTGGATTCATCACAGTTTCCTTTATCCTATGCCTATATGTTAATACCTCATCATACTGTATTTGTCTTATTATTTCTCTGCTTTTGTAATCTCTTTCAAAAAGATCATTATGATCATCGTTCTGCTCTGCTGCTGGCAGTATAGCAGGGTAAATGTTACAATACTCCAAAGTCCCCTATTTATAATAAGGTATTCAATGAAAGTTCAGAAATTGTGCTGTCAAAGGAGTTTGAAATCTCTCTCCATCACTCACTGCTCACTGCCCTTGTGCCTTCTCAGAGATGTCAAACTGGGAAATAACACGTGTGTGCATGTTCATCATCTTTGCCTACACACATTTGGGGTCAAGAGACTTTATGCAATGCATAAAGAAAATATTATTGGCTTATCATTGCCATCTGCTGTGTGATGATGGAGGGAGTGTGAGAAGACTTCTGTGCCTTGCTAGGTACATTTTAATTTCATTTCCTGAAAACAGTGTCTTTTCAGAGGCCACCTTTTTCAAGCAAACACCTCAATCCAACTTGAGCTGCTCATACTTCTCTCTTCAGATTGGAATTTCCAAATGAGCCCAAGTCAGTGGCAGTAAGATTAGCTGAGGAGGTTGCTGTCTGTCCTGTGTGTTCTTGTTTTCATTTTTCTTTCGCCCACACAATGAGCTTAATAAGAAAACTATGAAAGTTTTGACTCTAAATGAGAATAAAACAGGACATGTTTTTTGCATCTTGTTAAATATTTTAATATTTCAAAACCATTCTTCTATTATACTATGATGGAACTTAATTAGAGAGAGGGAGAGAGAGAGATATCAATTCTCTGTCATCCAAGAATAACAATTGTTCTAGTGGTTAGGACTCCATTTAGAAGCGTGAGGCCTTGTTTCTCTACAATTTTGCTTTTTTGAGCTGTTCCAAAAATAAATATTCATTGTCCCTAACAGTTTTGAAGGCAAATTGGTTCCTCTATAAGGTATCAATACCTATAATCTCGACCTAGAGACAATGAAGTCTCTAAAACAAAATAACAAAAATAATAATACAACTGGAATAAGCATCACTTTAATACAGCCACACAATATACCTCATATTTACAAAATTCAGAAGTGAGATTTGAGAAAGTTTTTTCATGTTAAGATGTAGCTTACAAATTCACTGCTGCTCTTTTTGGAGGGAAGGAAGGGATGCCTGCTTCCAACTGTTGCACTGCCAAAGACTTTGCTTTCCTAGTTTGCTGTAAAGACTCTAAAACCAGTGGTCTATGCTCGGATGCTTATCTGTTCCTTTATATCAACATAAAAGGATCAACCTAAACGGGTCTGTGGATAAGAGAAAGTGTGACAAAATGATGTAGGACTATTTGGGATATCTATGGTGGTTCTTTAATGCAGAGACCTACGATGAAGTCTCAAAGGGACTTAGTCCTTTAAAAGTATATATGTTTCAGAGTCCTGATTTTGAGATGAAGATAGTGTTTAGGTTTTAATGACGGACATGCAGCCAGGAGAAATATGAGTTTACATGTGCAATTAAAGAGGTGTTAACAATTAGAATAAATTTAAAAATAGATTGTGAAGCTTGATTTCCAGTTGGAATCAGATAAACTTTGACTGTTGAATTATTCTATGATAATATGTTAATCCTAGTTCATTGTGAATTCAAATATTTCCTCCAAAGGAAAAGCTCTTTTGGATGTTGCAACTTGATTGGGTTACAAACATTAATACACTGCAGTCTGCATTACAATGCTTATAGTCTTCCTTATTGCTTCTTTCTAGGTGAATTAAAGGAAGACAGTAAGGTGGACAAAAAAGATCAGTCTAGTGTGGGAAATGAATCAAAGAAAACAGATGGTAAGAACTTAGCACTTTATTTTATCAGCCATTTCTATATGCAATGTATTGTTTTATAAGCATCCGTGTTTTATGATGAAGCAAAAAAATTATGTGGTAAGCAGAAACAGGTTTAACAGAAACAGCCATTGACAGAAGCCATTGGGGGTACTCTGCTGGAAAATCTTCTCTTTCACATAATGCCTAACACCACTTAGTTGTTCTGTTGGTATGCCATCTTCTTTATTCACCAATTTCTGTGCACTGCCTGCATGAAAAAACCTGATTATTTGAATTGCTCAAGAGGACACATGGGTTTATGAGATTCTATCCTTCTGAGTTTCTTTGGGCTGAATTCTGCTGTCAGTGGGGACAAGCTGCATGGGGAATGCAAAACAAAAGTCTAAGAAAAACCTCTCACAGTGTGTCTCTGTTTTTTGTGATTGCATGTTACACTATATCTATCCAACCAAAAAGCTTTCTTGACTTAATTGTGTGAGGGGGTATTTGCCAGGCACTGTTGAACCACAGGAATGGGAAGCAAGCAGGAGTAAGCACATCAGCATAGAGGCCCTATTAAGGACAATATAGAAAAGGGACGTGTAAGAAGAAAATGTGATACCTTAATTAAACAAAACGTAGAACAATTCATCCATAAGTATGTGTATTAACTTCAGACGCATAAGTATGTTCTTCTGATAGAGCACCCTTAGCAATAATTGTTTAGGAAAATTCAATTATTTGTTAGAAGATCATATTATTTATACATTTTAGATAAGTGTCTGTTAGGGAGAGTCTTAAACGAGTATCATTCATAACTCTTTCTGTGGTTATGCAGAAATTAAGAACAAATATTCAAATAACAGTCTGGCTCTTCACGCATTCATGAATAATATGTGTGCTGCCTTGTATAACTGTAATGGCCCTGCAAGGATTAGTGGGTGAAATAGCTTCTCTCTCCACTGCAGCTGGTAATGATTGAACAGTGGTCATGTAGAAAGACTGCAGCCCTGGCAGGATGAGGTGGATGCAGAAAGCCTGGGGCTTCTCTAGGCAGATGCAGGAGCATCAGACCTGCCACGAAAGTAGACCTGGGAATCCCTAAATTTGAAGACAAGGTTGCCATTGAAGGCTTGCATTCTCAGGCTCTTGGAAAGAGAAGCAGCACCTAGTTATTCAGGCTGGAAGGCCAAGAGGTGAATGTTTCATGCTGACTGCAAAAGTGAGGTTGTAAATTTGTTTACTTCCAAGTTGCTAGCCTTTGTGTGCTGTTAGTTACTTAATGTCTGTTTTTTCTGCAAGGAAACGTTCTGCCTGTCCCCTTAGGGAAAGGACCAGTGTCATGGGGCCGTCTGATTACAGTGAATAAGCAACTGCAACCAAGCAAAAACAATTTATAGGCTGGATGTTTTTCATTCAGATGCTGTAGAGAGAGATTATAGCTAATGATCTCATTGACAAAAATCAGGGGGAAAATTGTGAATGACACGCCTTAGAAATGAGGGTAGCACTTCTGCTTTGAGAAATACTGCACAACCTCTTCTGTCCATTGCTCAATCCTAAGTAAATCTCCTTACCAGCCATGTGAGGGATGTGGAGAAACAAACACTGCCTGTGGAAACAAACATTGCCCATAACTGTTTGCAGACTGGTGAACTATTTATCTGAACATATGCTTTCTCATGTGCTGGGACATGGTGTTTCATATACTGGAAAAAAAGAGAAAGGGAGGAGTTAGACTGAGGTTACAGCTATAATTCTCTCACTACGTGTAGGTTACTTCTGGGTGAAAATCAGCCTGGGCTTTAGCAGCAAGCCTGGTACTTGGGTTTTACAGCCTCTGAATCTGTAGATGGGGTATATTTGTGTGAAACAAGTGCCCATTTGTGTAGATTTACCATACCCTTTGAAGGCTTTGGCTTTCTCTCTGCTACCCGTTAGCATTAGCTAAAGCCCTGCACTTAGCTTGGGTCAGTCTGATGCTCTATCCTGCTGTGAGAAGAAAGCTGCAGAGTATTGGCACGCAAATCTTTGCAGGATCTGTGCCCATGTTACTTTTAGAGTATATGCAAAAAGTTTATTGTAATATCTTGTAACTGGAATACATAAGTGCTAAAACATTTGTGATATATTAATCCTTCTACTACATGGTGAACCAAGTGGCCAAGGAAACATGAATAACCATCTCGTGTGGACTCAAAGACATTTAAGTGGCATGCCTACACTGCAGTCATGAGTGTGGCATGTGTCAGCGTTACCTTTAAGCTACCCACAAATAGATGAGTGTGCATGCATCCAGAAACAGTGATCAGGCTCTAAGCCACTGGGAAGCTACGTATGCATCTAGCCAGAGCTTCGTACAGCTGAGTCTACTGGTACCACTTCCCATTACTTTCAAGCTAGCTTGAGGGTGGCTGTGTAAGCTGCAGTCATGCCTTAGATTGCAGTATTAACTGCTTCAAAATCCTGTTCAAGTCTCTTAAACATAGGCTACTGTCCTCATTTTAATCTAATCTTCATGTTATTGGTTTTTTTTTTTTTTCCTGTGGGACATTCAGCTGGTTATTCAGTACTGCCCTTATCTTCAGCTCCAAGAAAAGAGATCTGAGATTGTCATTTCCCATATAAAGACACAGTCTTATCAAAGACATCAGCAGCTCCAACAGCATCATCAAATGTTTCCTGTGGGATAGACTGTTATTAAACCATTTTGGAAAACCTGATCTTCCCGTGTGATATAGTTGTTTTTCAGCACTTTGAATGGAAAATTTTAAGCAGTCACATCGAAGTATTTTTTCTTTACATTCACGAACTTCCTTTTTGCATTTTTTTTCTACTCACATAACTTAAAATAAATGAGGACATTTTTTATTGTCCCGTCCCACTTTCACAGGTTATTTGTATCACTTCATTTTTTTTCCTACTGGGAAAAGTTTGGGCAGTGTGAATATAAACTCTCTGTTCTAGTCACTAAAATACACCAAAACACAACTTAGGGTTTATTTAGGAATTACAGAAAATTAAAAGATCTCTGTGTGTGTGTGTGTGTGTGTATGTGTGTGTGTGTGTTTGGGGAACTTATTCGAGTAGTAACAAGCAAATTTGCTTGTTGAAGAACAGAAATAGATAGGATATTCATATCCCTTGAACTTCTAGTATGTACTGAGAAAGCCTAGTGCTTCCTGGGTATGTATGATGAGCAATGCTCCCACCTCGTGGTCAGATGTGAACCCTGCATTTCAATAGTACAGTCATCTGTGCAGTGCAGCAGCAAATAATACAGTACAATAAATGCAGTACAGTACAATACAATGCAGTACACATACTTTACACACACAGCCTCCATTAAGAGTACATAACAGGTTTACCAGGAATTTAGACCTTTAGCTTCTTTTGATATATATATATTAAACTATATTGTTGCTTAACAGTAGTTAAAAGTCTTTTCTATAGGTTCAGTACGTTGCCCACGCCAACATGTAGAGCTCCCTTTTGGTCTCATGTTTTCTTGAAATCAATCTTTGATTGGCAAGTGCAAAATGCCCTGGTTAGAAAGGTAAGGTACAGGGGCTTCAATTCTTTCTGTCCAAGCTGTTACCAAAAGTCAAACATTTGTGAAGATGGAGTAGCTTGCGCAGAACATTGTTATCTGAGAATGCCTCTGGTGTAGGCAAAAAAATAAATACAAAAAAAAAATTGTGAGGACTTCAAATGGTGGTGTGATGGAGCTGTGCAGGTGGGTCCACTTTTACTGCAGATATATAATTGAATTAACAAAATTCTTCCCAGCTTCATTTAAGGAGAGTGCAGCTTTTCACAAAGCTATTCAACCATTTAGTGATGATCTGTCTTTGCAGCTTTCTGTAGATATGGTTTTCAGATGTGCATTACATGTGTTGATCTAGGCAAGAGCAGTACATTGCAATGAACACTAGATTCCTTCTTTCAAAATCCTGCTCTTGTAATCTACATAATGCCAATGTTCTTGCAAAATGAGTTTACTCAAGCATATAAATGAACATTCACCTATATAATCTTCAGAGAGGTAAAAAGGTAAATTTCAGGTCATAAAAATAAGAGAGCCACCTCTATTTCTATTCCAAAAGATAGGTTGATTTCTCCATTGTTGTCAGAAGCAAAAAGCCCATTCAACGTGTTTTTAAGGCAAACACATTGGACGTCTTCTTTCTGTTAGGTAGTGCTTTGTGTCAGAATTCAGCAGTGGTGCCAAATTGGAATTATAATAGATAAAGACTATTTCTAAAGACAATTTCCTTCCTTTTCTTACTACTTTTATGGCATGTTATCTGTATTACATTAGAGGTTATTACTCCGAGTTAGAAATTGGAAAGCATTGTACTGATACCCTCTGGAAAAGCTTGCCTGAAAATCATGAGGACATTTTCCTATCCAAAAGGACATATTTCACCATAACTTATCTCTGCTGAACAATTGATCCATAGGAGCATAGTATAGCGTAACCGAGTGGGGGACAAATCTTCTGTTCTTTTAAAATCGTTTTTATGTTCTTTTTAAAAGTTCTGAGTGTGTCTTATTTAGCAAGTGGCACCTAAGGCAAGCTGGAATTTGCATAGAGAGGTGTACTCTGAGAAGCTTTTATGCAGTTTTACTAGCAAATAGAAGATGAACGTGATGTAACGTCATCTTTGAAGCTAAATGCAAAATGCATTGTTAGCAACCTGATCTCAGGAATATTACATCACCATGGCAGGCTTACTCAATGAGAATATGGGGAATATGTAGAGAGCTACCTTGCATAAATATGCAGAATTTTTTGCAAGTTGTTTGTTTCATGACTGTGTGTGTAAATCTTATGGAAAGCACCTGGTTTTCCTTTGAGACTTTTTTCTGTCTCTTTTATGGCCTTTGTTCCAGGAACATAGTTCAGGCCATGTTCTGTATTTAGAAAGTCCTTAGGACTTGATCCAAACGCTTGATTGATTTTTGCTTCTACTTTACATGAAATCACAGAGTGACAAGTTGAAAACTTGGAGGTGGCATTTCGTTTGATTGCAGATTCAAGTGAATATTTGGAATATTCATTCCAGATGCATGGTGTAAAGCATTCAGTGTAGGTACCTAAGTGGTTTTTTTTTGAATAGTTAACTCTGCAGGGAACATTTTCAAGTTGCTGTTTATCCTTTGCATGTAGCTCTGCTCAGAGATAGCTCTTCAGGGATAACAGCCATGGCACTAGAATTGTAGCATAAATGTGTAACGTGTACAGTACTTTGTGGAAATTCTTCCTAGATTTTGCACCAACAGCCGTTTTATTGCACCAGCCATGGAGTAGAGCTGTAACCTTGCTTCTGCTATAGCCCTTCTTATCCCATTCAGGAAAATTTATACGTGCAATGATGTATAGAAAGTCTCTTTTCGGCAAGAGGTGAGTCCTTCTTGCTCCCTCCCTCCATAAACTTATGTTCGACCCAAGTGACAATCTGCCCTCCTTTTTCCCTGTGCAACACTGCTTCTGACAAGGTAGTTCAATTAGAATTATTAGCAGAGAAAAAAAATCAATGCAGTGGGAATGCGAACATAAAGACTCCTATCTAAAGGCTGGTTGCTTGGTGGGTACTTGCATGACCTTTGCATGTGTCTGGTCTTTCCCTGGGAGCAGAGGCAAAGGATCACCAGTCTCCTTGGGCTGCTCAGTGAGTCTGTCCCTTTCTGATGACAGAAGCCAGACAAAGAGAAGAGTCACATTACAGATTAGTTTTCTGAGACTCATGCTCTGAAAGAAATCTTTATTATTTATTACCTTTAATCAGTCCATCATTCTCTTCTCTACTTCTGAACTGTTGTTTAGGTATTCTTCATGGCAAAACCTGGGGCTTGTAGGCAATAATAAATGCGTAAGAAGGAAATTTGGATGTAATATTAGTTGAAAAGTGGAGTTTTGAATCAGACTAAAGTATTTAGGTATTGAACTGGTTCAGAACAAATGACTGTCAAAAACTGGAGGCACTGATAAAATACAAATCTGAATTTTTTCTTTGAAGTGGTTTCACATATTTAGCCAGCTTTAAGTAAATTGTGAAAACAAGTTTTATTTGAGTTAGATGAAAAGCTCAGACGATCTTTCATTTCCTCTCCACCTCCCTGTCACCAAAAAAAAGCACTCTCCAGCAATCATTTTTTTGCCATGGGAGAAAGAAATAAATTACTTGTGTCTGACCCAGAGCTAAGTATTATCCTAATTTTTCAGTTTAGTCATTCAATCAAAGAAGCGATTATTTGCTCAGCACTAATTACAAAATTCTGATTCATATCTTTGGCTGAAAACTTTGTTGGCTTCAATTATCCTCCTGGCTATGGCAGCTCATCCCTTTCATGCCTGGAAAAGCACTGGGGTTTTAGTCTGCATCCACAACAGAACAGTGCTTTATGAAAACCATGATCTAGCTTTTACCACAAACATGTTCAGAGTTTTGAATTAGTTTTGATTATCAAATACAGAATACATTTTCACAATTATTCCTGTAGATTATCTTGCATAGTGCATGTCTAATTTCTTTCCTACATGCTTTATTGAGGAAATTCAAAGGTGTTTGGTGTAACCAAACTTGCCAATGTATCCATTGTTTTTTTCTCTGCAGTTAAGTATCTCTGTAATGTACTAGTAGTCATACAGCATACATTAAAACTAAACTAATCTCTTTCTTCTGTCACTGAAGTGATTTCAGGTCAAGTGTAATGCAAGCTGTCAAGGAAACATAAAACACAAGATCCACATGAACAAGACCAGAAATTGTTTGAAGTCATGAATGATTTAGGGATAACTATGTGCCAAAATTCAAAATTAAGAATACCTTCTATGCTAATGTCATTTCCCCATCCAGCAACATGAATACTAAACATGTAGGACATCTGCTAAATTGCAGGGATGGTACTTAATTTCAGTTACAAAACAAGTATTTAAAATTTTCTTCCAACAGTATTTATACATTTCTTTCCCTTGCTTTAAACAGGACTCAGGCACCTTAGAGTAACTTTCTGTTTCCTTTGGAAATAATTAGTACAAAATTTCTCGACCATTAAAAAGGTGGATAATGGAGATGAATTAACTTGTAACCCATATCTCTTCTTCATTTCACTGATCTTCTGAACTCTTTTTCTTAGGCCTCATTTGTCTCTGATGCAACAGAAGCAAGAGAACAGAGATTTTGGACATCTTCCTTTTATCTACTTCAGGAATAACTTTAACAGTGCTTTTCAGACAGGGACATGTACAACTGAGTATGCAGGGGACTCAAGAAATACCCGGGCTTTTTGGGATAAGCTCATAAAATTAGGGGGTCACTCCTGCAAGATGCTGAGTGAGTCAACAAAAGGAATTAAACAGATGGCAGGATCCCATGGACATCGTCTGGCCTGCTGCAAATATTTCTATTGTTTCTATGTAGTATTAAGGATAACCATCGTTTGGATTATGGGTTATCTGAGACACATTTACTCAGACTGTTTTCCCCTCTCATTTTGCAGTAATTGTCTTACGACATTAGTTGCTTTACAACAATTTGTCATTTCTGTTGGCATTTCACCCTGTGCCAGGACTGAGGAGCATGTGGGGGAAGAACAGACTTTGGGATAGTCTTAACCTAGAAAGCTTAGGCTTGTCTGTTGTGATTAAAGTTTATTATATTTGAAGCATCAGAGAAACAGAAAAAGTGGGTTTTTATTCCAAATTTTAAGCAGTCCAAATATTTCTAAACTTTCCTGAAACCTATATGGACTGGAAACATATGTATCAGGAAAGAGCCTCATAGAAATGTGGTATTTGGTGTAAAATGTACGTGTTCGGGAAAATCTATATTTTGCTTTAAAATTTGAACACTTGAATTTTTATTTTTCAAATATATATGATATTTTAAAATCTGTTTTAAGGGGCTTTGTTTTGTTTTAATAGGTGTGGGTAGAGGCTACTTCAAAATACTCTATCAGCTTACCTGGGAATATGTGAACAACCTCGCTGAGTCAGACCAAAATGCCCTTTAGCTCTCCATCACCTGCCTTACAACATTTCAAAGCAGAGATTTTAATGAAGAAATAATAAAAAGAGTGCAACACTTTACCCCTAAAACTTTCTGTCTTCCACAGAGCTAAAGCAGAAGACAAATCTTTAATTGAATAGCCTTGATGAATTTTTCTTTTATTACTTTGTTTAATTATCTTTTGAGTCCTGGTACTCTTATGTACTGGGCACCATGAGAGCAACACAATTTAAAGTTTACAAAGGCATTATATGAAAAATCTCATCTTTATATTTGCTTCAAATTTACTACTTGGTAAGGTCTCATTGCTCTCCCAAGCAAGCTAGGTAGTTTGTGTAGAAAACCTAACTCCATATTCCATATCCTACTGCACTGCAGCCTGCATGTAGTGTCCAGATTTTAGAGAAGATAGCAGCATTTTCTTTTAAATGCAGTTTGTAACCCATGGGGTTTGGCCTTGTCCTTGCAGCACAGCCCTGCAGCAGAGGACATGGGGAAGGGTTGTCCTGAGCTCTCCCTGGGCAGCGCTTTGCTTTTTTTGACTTGGGAGGAAGGGAACTAGATGGTCCTGGTGGACAGCAGGTTGGCCATGAGCCAGCAGTGTGCCCTGGTGGCCAAGAAGGCCAATGGTATCGTGGTGTGCATTAAAGAGGGTGGCCAGCTGGTCAATGGAGGTGATCCTCCCCCTCTACTCTGCCCTGGTCAGGCCTCACCTGGAGTACTGTATCGAGTCCTGGGCTCCTCAGTACAAAAAAGACAGGGACCTCCTGGAAAGAGTCCAGCAGAGGGCCACAAAGATGATAAAGGGCCTGGAGCATCTCCCTTATGAGGAGAGGCTGTGTGAACTGGGTCTGTTCAGCCTTGGGAAAAGAAGACTGAGAGGGGATCTTATCAATGTCTATGAATATCTCAAGTGCAGGAGGCAAAGTGACGTGGCCAGACTCTTTTCAGTGGTGTGTGGTGATAGAACAAGGGGAAATGGCCACAGACTGGAGCATACAAAATTCCACACCAACATGCGGAAGAACTTCTTCACGGTGCAGGTGACGGAGCACTGGAACAGGCTGCCCGGGGAGGTTGTGGAGTCTCCTTCCCTGGAGATATTCAAGACCTGTGTGCACGTCTACCTGTGTGACCTGCTGTAGGGAACTACTTTGGCAGGGGGGTTGGACTCGATCATCTCCAGAGGTCCCTTCTAACCCTTACAATTCTGTGATTCTGTGATCTTTAAGGTGCCTTCCAACCCAGGCCATTCTGTTATTCTATGACGGAGTGAAAGGGCAAGTGCCTGGCTGGAGCAGCCAAGCCAGGGCCCTTCAGAAGCGGTACAGAGAAGTTCTGGCTCCTCACTTCCACCTGATCTGAGCGGCACAGTGCCTGTGATACAGTCTCAGCAGGGAGCATGACTCACTGCAGAGCAGGTGTAGTTTTTGAGTCTGTCTAAACTTTCACCTCCACCGAAATGCCTCCGAGACTCTGTTCCTGTTCTCCAACTGAGTAGCAGATTGTGAAAGTTTGCATTAGACAGGCATAATAAATGCCAATTGTTAAAACAGGCAGTTCTTGTAAGGTCTTGGACTCCAAAACATTTGTTGTTTCACAAAAGGAGAGGCAAATGTGTGAGATTAATCACTGATTGTGCAAAACTGACAGCCAGTTTCCTTGCTGTATGCATACAGTTGTACGCTGAGCAATTCTGTGTGGAAGAAAAGACAAACTGCAGTATATTTTCACATCAGTACATCAGACTGTGGAGCAATGTAGTAAATATGTGCATTTGCAGTCCAGTGAACACATGTTAAAAATGCCCTAGTATTGCCAGCAAGTTGATAGCAGAAATGGTCTTCATAATCTCACAGTGGGTGCTGGTATCTCATGAAGAGCTGTAGAATTCGTTGGCATTTGTGTTTGTGATCAAGGGGAGGGCCAATATTCAACTCTGACACACAAAATAATTTTGACAGTAGCACTAAAGGACAGAGATGCGCATTCAAACGAGGTCATTTCAGATAATGAATTTCGGTATATGCCAAGTGAACTACAAGTCTTCCTGTGTACAGAGCACTGCATATCCATTCTTTTTCCTCTTTCAATTACCTTTGTTAATACGTACTAATATTTGCACTGGATCTATTGTGCTGAAATGGAGAAGAGGTTGAATCATATCCAAGGTTAAGGTAGTCTTAGGGAAGCTATATTGTATTCAAAGGGAAACTCAGCTAGGAAGCCAACAAATTTGCTCCACCAAGTAGAAAAACATTTTTAAGCAAGTGTGCTGTACTGGAACGTTCTCGCTAAAGCTGGTGATGTGACTAATAGAAGCAAAAAAGCAATATATGACTCAGTTCTCTGCAGGGAACTTCTAGTCTGCTTAAAAACATCACATTTTTTCCCTGTTTCATAAAAGGGGATGGAAGAGGTTAAAAGTCTTGTGAGTATGGATGAGGAAGCCGAGGAAGGGTTGGGCAGTACTTTGAGCTCTGTTTCAGATTCCTGCTGTGATTTAGCAAATCATTAAGGAGATTCAGATATAATGACCAAAGCTGTCACTTACTCCAGTTAATGGACATGTTCCGCATGATTACCTTTCCTTCTGGTCAGTAGCTTCTCATTCAAATATGGCTAATGATATATCTCACAGGATTGTTGTGATCCTGTTAATGACAGTAAATCAGGCTGCATATTTTAGATGGGAGACATCAAGAAAGTGTAATGCTATTGTTATGGCCAGTGCCTTTGCCCATTGAAGATTGTACTCTCTGTAGTACTGAGAGTGTGATAACTCAGTCTAAATAAAACCAATGATGTAAAGCTGAAAGCTTAATTCTTTGCAACAGAGTCTTTAGATTCACATGGGTGAGCAAGCAGTTGTAGCAATTTACAGGGGACAATCCTGAAAGGAGAAGTCCCCCTGCTATCAGTAGAAGAAAATGATAACAACTCAAGCCACTGCTATTCATTCATCAGAGATTATGCAGTCTAACTGTAAAGTTTTAGGTCCCTGTTTTGTCAATTCTTTTTGCCTTTGCCTTTGCCTAAACAAATAAAAAAGTCCAAAACCGTGTTCTTGAAGGCAAAAGAAACTGGTTTTCTGAAAGGTACACAAAGAGATTCTGATATGGTCACATCTTCTGAGGCATGCACAGCTTTACAGGTAAATTCATCTCTCTTCAGATTGAGTCTCCTTGCCTGAGATCTTTTCAAATGCACTTTCAAACTCTGCTGATTTAAATGTTGTTAGAATAACCGTAGCTAAGCAGAGTACCATGCATATTCAGAGAACTTATTTGGCCAATATAAAGCATTCATGTTCCTGTTTGTTTCCTGTTTTCCAGAGGATTTCTTGAGGAGGTTGTGAGTAAGGATAGATAGTGTCCTCTTTCACTAGAAATAAAGAAGAAAGTTTCTTGTCCATGTTTCTTCCTCAAGGAGATCTGTTCTTTTTGAAATTAATTTGTGGCATGTGTAACTATATAGAAATCAGCTATGTTTGTACATTCAGGATCATGTTAGTCACATAAAATCTAATTTTGAGGCTGATGGAGTTGTTAATTTTGCACAGAGAGTTAGTTCTTCTAGCTCATTCTGGGTTTCTGAAGGGGTCAGAGATTTTAATTATCTAAGGTAAATCTTAAGTGAGTCCTGCATATTTTTAGATCATATGTCTGCTGTGAGAGGCGGTTTCATAAATAACTTGGCCATACATACCTGACTTGTCCGAAGTTCTTTGTACAGTAGGACATCCTGTTATTACACTATGGCTAAGGTTAATTCTGACAAAATTTTCCTCCCAGGGACAGGGTTATTTTTCCTTCTGTTATGAATATGTAGCTTTGATGATGTTTCTTTTTACTGCTATTGGCCCATAGATTTCACATTTAGGAACCTGTTAGACTTTATTTGGGCTGGACACTGTCAACAGGGATATGGCTTTGCTCCATGAACATGTGTTGTAGTTTTTACTTTGCTGTTTCGATATTTCCTAGTCTACATCCACAGATACTATACAAAGACTGACGTTGTTGCTTGCTAATTTGGGCAAATAGCTTCTGGAGATTAGCACGTGACAACCAAATTCACATGCCGTCATAATCTGATTAGCAATATGACTTTGCACTTACTATATCAAGTCAGCTTTCAGTTGCAGAGAAATCAAGGAGACTGTAACATGCATATCCTATGTTAGTCACATCCTTCTGTGAGGCTCTGCTTTTCATTGCAAACTATTTGAGAGAAAGGGGCTTTTAGAAAGGTAGTGTGCCTTTGTGTTTAGAGCATTTTCTTTTTGTAAACCACATGTATGTCATTGTTACTCGTATGACCAAAAAAGTACTGAAATGGTGTGATCAGAGAGCTCTAAAGCAAAGAAACTTAATGGGACCTCTTGATCTAAGCAGACTGAATTCTGTTTCATGATTCCAGTGGTTCCAAAGGTTTAATTTTCTGCTGGAGTAGCCACAGAGCAATTGATTTCACTTTGTATAAGACAGAATGGAATTTCCAGTCAAGTCAATAAGAGGTGTAGCTTTGGTGCACCTGACCTTGTGACCTTTTCAACAGTTAAGCAAAACTACTCTGTTTGGAGAGAATGAGGCTGTCTAAACTCATACCCTTCGTTTTCTTTCCCAGATTACCTGTTCCTTGGACACAGGGGAGAAAGGCAGCATTTGACACTTTTCTTTTTCTTTTTTTTTTTCCAGATACAGAAGAGTAAAAATATATTAAAAAAAAGAGACTGCAAATTTCTTTCATCATTTTAGCTGAGCTTCTTCATTCCTGTTCTCCTCCTTCCGCAAAGACCAGTTTCTGGGGAAGGCGTTAAACAACTTCCAAAACACTCCTCCTCCCACTGGCTACTTCACAGCTAATGACTCTGGGTTCTAGGGTGGGGGGATTGTTTTTTTGGATCAGATTTATTTTTGGTTGTTCCTGTTTGTGTGCATTTTTTGTTGTTTTGGGAAGTTATTTTTTTTTTTAAAAATCTGATGATTTCCTGATGCAATGGTTCCATTTTATGGACAGGTGGAGCGCACAGACGAGAGTCATCTTCAAAAGCTGGTACTGCCCTTTGCTACGCCTCAGCTCGTGAAACCAACATTAAGATAATGCAAAATAATTTTTTAAAAAGGAAAACATAATAATACTTCAGTGGATAATGCTTCCCTTTTACTCTTTTTCTTCTTCCCTATGACTTTTTTCCAATTGCTGGTAGACAGAATGCAACATCAGTTTTACTCTTGCCATAGAAGATTTTATGCATAAGAATGTTGAATTTGTAGAGTCAATTTACCATTTGTTAGGATTTGGAGTTTATCACAGATGATCCAACAATAGCAAAATATTCTTGTTTCTGAACAAAACCAGGTGGACTCACTCAAGCCTTGATTTTATTGTGTCTTTGCAGTTAGTAAAAGGGAAGAAATAGTCAATGAAATTGATATTCCCCTGGGGCAAATTTTGTTGTCAGGCTCTGATAGTATGTACTAATGTATTGCTTGACGTGCCTGCCTTAACTTGGGATTACAGATAATGAGCTGTTTCCCGCATTTGTTCATTTGCTACCAGTAACCACTCTTTGTCTGGCCTGAAGATCTAAGGGAAGAAGGGCAGCGGGGAATCACACAGATCAATTCTTACTTTCATCTTAGTGTGATACTTCTTTCATCACTGACTGAATGGACAGGCGAAAGGAAGGAAAAGCATGGCTGGAGAAATATGGACAGATAAAAACAAAATGAGAAAATGTGTCCTGAATACACTCCTGGAGTTGGTGGATAAAACTATCTCATCTAGTGGAGTTAGACACATGGACAGTAGCCATCATTTTGGCCCACTTTAGAGAAGAAATGTTAAAAAACTAACTCACTCAGGTCTTGGTACAGGAGGGTATATTTTTATGAGAAACATCAAATGTATGTAAGTGTTTTTCTGCCTTGGAATCTTCTTAAGGATCCTATTAATTGTGAGTAATTTTATCTGTCTGTGTGGAAATCAAGGCACACATATATACACATACAGTTGTTTTTGCCTAACTCGTTTTTTTTCAGGATAAGGTCTTGCTGTGTTATTACATATGCATTTTACAAGGAATCAGACTGCTGTCCTGGCTCTTTGCTGTGTAGAGAACATGCAAAACATTGGCTTAGGAAGGCAATTCTTTGTTGTTTCCTTTTCATATTCAAAGTCACAGGACTTCACCACCAGCCTATATTAGAGCTTGGTTCTCTGTTCCTGCTTAAACTGTGTATATATAGGGCCAAGCTTCACATAAAACTAGCAAACATCACAGCAGCCAGCTCAACTTAAACCCACATTTAAACGTGAATACCTTCTCACTCAGGAGTGTTTGTATTTGGAGTTTTAATTATTGAGACTAGAGACATTTTGAGTTCTTTTTTTGGACACCAGTGTTTGGTGAAAGCCAGAGATTTAGATTACATTCATGCTGTTGCACTTAAATCACGTTTTCAGAAGGAAGACGTACAAAAATAACTCTTGCAGTTCTTAGATCTCACTGTTGGCATCACTGTACCATCTCATTTAAACAAAATAAATATAAGGGCACACAGTGTCCCCAGTAGGGAGCTTCTGCTTCAGCAGTAGCTCTGTGTGCATCCTGGGGCAGATTATGTGAAAAAAAAAAGGGGGGGGATTCTGGGAGGTGGTACTGGGCACGCTCTGTGCCTTGTGACGGGGAAAGGCTGTGTCACCTCGTAGCACTTTCCCACCTCCCCTTTCTCCCTCCTGTCAGCATTCAGCCCCTGTTTAGAGTAGTAAACTGACTTCCAGCTTCTACAAGGCTCTTTGAAGGGACGCAACTGATGAAATATCAATACTGCAGAATGAAATACCGCAGTGATGACTCAGTCCCTGCTTAGTCAGACTTCCTGGAGTTGGGAAGAACATATCTTGACTGGGAGTTTGGTCAGAGGTGCAGGATGCTTTAGTCAGTACTTTTTAAGTTATCTTTACCTAACATTCAGTAACTAAAGATACTTAGAACATGCATAGTAGAATAATTAAAAGAAAATCTAAATCTTTTTCTTCGTCTTCTGCTTTTTCTTCACGCTTCTTCTTTCTTTCTTTCTGGGGCTGCCTTCTTTCAGACAGCAAAGCAAGGCTGCTTAATTCATAGCTGGTCAATTCTTGTTTCTCATGCCCTGGCACAAAGGTGTGACATCAGGCTGGAAAATGTTTTCCCTGGGTTGCCAGGGCTATTGGCCGCTGTCAGGAGCGAATAAGGAAGTGGTGGATTTGCTGTCTCTTGGGGACTACAGATCAGAACTGGGTGCCACTCTAGAAGAGGTGCTGTAGTCAGAGAATTACTGATCTGAGCACGTAGGTGTGCAGACATGATGTTTTGCACGATACAGGCAGGCAGTCACAGCTAGCTCTAATATATTTTCCTGCTCATTTAATATCATCTAAATTTGGTACAGTGGATTATTAGCATTTTTTTTAGAATCTTTTTCATTGTCAGTAAAAAAAGTCCCCATGAAATCTCTTCTATTAGCTTGGAAATGTAAAAAGTGAAAGTGAAATCTAGGAATTGAGATCCTATAAAGAAACTATGCCAGTTGAAAGAACGTGTCATGGAGTCCCTTCCCCGACCACACCCTCGTTACTATACCTGACACCCTGCCTCCCTGGAACACTCTGCAGCATTGTGCCTGTGCATTGTGAGCCAAGGAATGGTATGTTTAGATACCTCCCAGTTAAACAGGAGATCAGCCACTGTGCAATTGTGTAAAAAAATAATAAACATTAAAAAAAAAATACAGAACTGCTTTCTCTTATTTTATTCCATGAAAGAAAAAAAAAAGAGGAAAAGGATTAGGTTTTATCAGCTAATGGCATGGCCTCTCTTTATAGAAAGTGAGAAGGGATTTCTATTGTTGCATCCTTACCTAATTTTCACCTGGATGTATAGAAGTTGTGCTTTTAGATGCCTTCCTTTTCTACCCTCAGTTAGAGGATCCAAGTAATGAGTAAGGCAGAAATACTGCAAATACAGGGCCCATACTGCTAACCCAGGGCTGCAACCATAAAGAATTATTTAGGAGGTCCCACTGGCAGGCACAAAGGGTCAGAGTGCATCTACTGGGGTGGCACAGGCTGGGAACCTATGTGATGAAGGTGACATGCTTCAGCCTCCGCATGGGAATGGCTGGTGACCTCGGAAAGGTCTACCTTGCTGGAGGAGCACCAGGCATCTTCTACATCCCAGAAAATGTTGTGTGATGCTGGAGAGTGAATCTAGGCACTTCTCCCTCTTAAGACAGGGAGGGATACCATTGCAGGTAGACCTGTCAGTGTTCTCTACTGTAACAGGAACTGGTGTTCAGGGAATTAGCAGACCTTTGGCTCATGGTGATATAGTAGTGCTTGAACTCCTGGGCACTCTATGATTTTTTTTTTTTTTAAAGTTTTTGTTATTATCCTGTTCGTTATTTAAGTGGCTAAAAGGATGACACTTCTCTGGGCTGCACTTAGTTAATGATTTGAAATATTTGTTTGTGTGACAGCATGCAAGAAATGTTCACATATGAAAGAAGGGATTTGTTTACCTTTTTCAATGAAAAAGCCTGTGATGCCCCCTCTCAAAATACTTATGCCATGTAGCTTTCCTTACAAAATACACAGCTTTTCTATTTCAAGATATGTGGTCAGATTTTCGTGTTTCCATACAAAGATGATGGCTATCACCATTGTTCTCCATGTTTGAGAAACAAGATAGCTGCTAGAATCCAACATTTTTTTTTTTTGCTAGTCGCAAAATAGGTGGCAGATGAAAGAAGAAATTTTGCTATTTTAGATTTAAGATGTGTTTCACGATAGTCAATCTAAGCAGGCTGATGCTTATCTAAAATGCAGCCTTTTGTATAGCTTCAGCCGTTACATACACACCCTCTGTATTAATGCTTGGCATTAATTCTGTTTGGCAGCAAAATGAATCTGGACTTTGGGAGCCTGGTTCCTGGTGGATGAATGAGAGAGGCAAACTCCATTTTTCTCAATGCTGCTTTTTTCAAACAGAAGTTTTGTGGTTGGAGAGAAACTTTCCAAAATATGGTTGATTATGCCAGAGAAAAATGGTACGTTGTGTTTTTACAAACTACCATTTGAATATGCAAATATTCGCATATGTACATGCAAAGTCTTGCAAGATCAGTCTGGAAGCAAAATCATTTCAAACTGCATAGGATGCAGTGCTGCGTGGAAAGCTGCTTTGTTATCAGAAGGTCCATGAGCTTGCTGAAGGCAACGACAAGCACCTTCAAATTCTGCAGTGGGCATGGTTTTAAATTAAAATACACAATAATTCATTCAAATTGGAAATGATGGAAACTGACAAGGACTATACTTTTGTAGCCTCAATTAGAATTAACTAGCCTCTCTTTAGAAATTTATGAGATGGTCTTAAATATTCCTTATTAGCTCTTTTCTTCTCCCAGTTTATTTTATAATAATGTATCTCATCCTCCTCCAATGATGGATATCATGTGTTAGCCAGTTATGGTCATCAAACGACAGCATAATCAAGTGCTTCTGTTTCAGTCTTTTGATCCACCACCTCACCCCATAATTAAAAACAGCAGAGCCATCACTAGCTCATGTGCTGGCCCAGTGCTGTTCTATCTCAGAGATGATGTTTGGGTGTAAGCACTCAGAAACGGGAGCACCCTTGCTGAGGACGAGAGCAAGGCATGACTACACAGACTGTGCAAATTGCTGAGTGGATCTGGCCAGGTAGAAAGGAGGGAAAAGTGTTTTCATATTTCAAGGTGCAAGTTCTGTTCCCTCTGAAGTATATTCAGAACTGTGTCCTGTGGCATCAGCAGGTGTACCCCTTGGTTTGATGGCAGATGTGCATCCTGATGCGGTGTTCACTCTGCTTCCAGGGGCACAGGGTTTTTGCAATCCCAGAAAGACCTATCCCCATCTGATTCCCATAGAAGTAGGACACTGCTGATGCCAACATTTTCTGTTAGAACGAAATCCAGGCCATGCCCTTCCATTTGCTGAACTTGACCTCTCCTTGTCCCCTTGTGCCTTTGTCACCCCGAGCAAGCATGGAGAGTTCTCACTCGTGCCCAGGCAGGACAACAGCACTTGTTATCAGCACTGTGTGCCTGGCTTCATGGCATCAGCTTTCTCTTCTCTAGCAACTTGAGCACAGCGTAGGAGCAAATGGAGCTGCTCCCAGAGAAGTTGGCCCAGGACTTACAGCAGTCATGGCTTCCCTGCCCAGAGCTCAGTTTTAGCGGATTGACCCTAATGCCTAACCACACAACAGCGCTCACAAGCCTCACAGCACACTCCTGGCATTTTGTATTCTTTTGATTTCTTCCTAGTACATGTGTCACTGCTGTGTACTCATCACACCCCAGGCTTAAAGCTATCCAGTGGTAGGAGGAATGTACTTATCCCATTGTCTCTGCTGGTGGTTGTAGGAGTGCATCTGTCAGACAAAGCTACTTATGGCCACTGGGGTTTTCTAGGGATAAAACCTAGCAGTAGAATGACAGAGTGAGCCTTTTCCTTTTCTTCTTGCTTGGATGATATTTTTATACAATTTTATATGCAATTTTTTTAAATATTTGCTATTTTTATTGTAGGGTTCTGGTTGGGGTTTTACCAGAACTTCTGGTTGTCTACAGGCCCAGATTCTCATAGAAATATTTTCCTTCCCTTTTCTCCTCTCCCTTCTTCCCTGATTGACAAAAGCCATTGCATTTGCGACATCAGCTTCGAGCAAAATAACACCTAGGGCCTGATCACTCTTTTAGTTGCACTGAAATCAAAGGAAGTTGCATGCAAAGTCCTGGTGGTCCCTCTGTGGCATCTGGGGCCAAAGACTGAATAATCAAGATCTGTACAACTCATTAAATGCAGGGTGGTTCTGCACCGGAGTAGTACTGTCTTCCTTTGCTGTGGTAGGAGTTGCTTCAACCACAACTTGTTTAAAAAAGACAGTATAGCTCTTGTTGCTACTATGATGCTACTTCTTGCAGCCACCCTAATGAGCAGGCACTTCCATCACAGGCATCCTCAGTGCACTGACTGTCTTCAGCAGGGAGGAAGGGCGAGCGTGAAGGTTTATCTGTGACAGCAGATTTCACTGCTCTGTGGTTAACACTTCAGTGACAGGTCCTAAATAATGTTAAGAAACATCAAACCTATTGGTAGATAGAGATAAAGGGAGATTAACCAAATTCAAGGATCTTGGTCTTGTAAAATAACCTCTTCTCAGCTGGCATATCTGCAGGGAATTCTATGTATGAAGCTTGAACAGAAACTTTAGAGTACGTTTATATTAGCAGAACTGATAATGGAGATGTCTTTCTTGAACTGAACTACAGTAAACGATAGACACCTGTTCTCTAACCTTTTTCAAGGACAAGAGGCAGGTTGGTATGCTATTTTGCACCAGGGTATGGAAAACAAATTAAAATCCATGCTGAAAGCAAAACTCAACTCAAGTTTGCTCCTGGGACTGGGTGGGTAGGGTAATGAAAACAACTATTTGGTTTGTTAAGACTTATAGGGGAAAAACGCAAAACTGAAATGAATCATGCCATGTAATGCAAGTATTCTCAACTGTTCTGAGAATAATTTTAAACAATATGTATTTATTGTTAGTTCCTTATTTGAAAGAAGAGGCTTGTGGTCTCTTAAATGTATAAAGCATTTTTCAACATTCCAGTTTTTCTGTAACTGAGTCAATGTATGTTCATCCTATTACCAAATAAAAACAACGAGGTCTCCACTCCGTTTGAATTAAAGTTGCAGAAGGGTTCATTTTTTTCTGGTGTTTTCTACATCTGGTCCAGGCACGGCACTTGCCTTTTGCTTTCCCAGCGTCCAGCTGCCCATGGTGTAATAATAATAATTAACTTGTTTTTAAGCATAGTAGGAACATGGCTTGGACAGCATCCATTGCTCACCAGAACCCCCTGTGGCCAGAAGGAGTTAGTGGCATTGTCTCATTTCTAAAAACTTTTTCAAGAGAATGCTTATTTGGGGATCCTGTTCAGTCCTAAAATCTCTACCTGTTTGGAGATTACATGTCAGCGTCACTGTTTCCCCCTTTCTTCAGGTGGCGGTGACCTCTGGCTGTCATAAATCCTGATTTTAGCATTCCCTCTTGTGCTGCCAGCGTCTGCATGTAAATGTATGACGCTCCTGAAATCAGAGGTGCTGTGGGTGCATGCACTCAGTCCCACTGCAGCTGTGGACTATTGGAGCTGATTTCAAAAAAAAATGTTACCCTGTATTCTGAGACCAAATAATGTACCTCAACAAGGGTTATGTTCTCATTTCTGCTTTCTTACCTTCCCCAAATCCAGCTTTTAAAGATGGGACGTTTTTATTTTTTATTTTTTTTCAAATCAGAAGTATATTTATATGGTGACAGCAAACTCTGTTGCCGTCTTTGGTTGTGTGCATGTTTTATTGTTTAAGTGGGGGGAAAACACATTATCCAATAATACATATAACAGTCTCATAAAATCAATCACAGGTGAAGATGGCAGTTTCACATGACGAGTGGTAGAGCCTGCTGAAGCATTGCACTGAGTTTGATTGTGTTTGAACACAGAGATATCCCAAGTCTCCAGGTCTGTCATGGGAAGATTGAAATCACAGTTCGTAAGAGCATGTCAGTCAACAACACCACACCACACTCATGTCCACTGTGATTTTACTTTTATTCTGTGCCACTTGGAGCATGTGCATCTGTCCAACCGGTCCTGTGTCCTGTGTTTCAGTGTTGCTTACAAGTTTTCTTTAACAGCATTTCAACTACAGCTCTACATGCTGCCTTCTAGAAAGTATCTTATGCCACAGATAGACTTGGCTCATGCCACAGGTAGGCTTGGAAGACATCTGTGAACTAGTAACAAATAGAATTTTTCCTTTTTTTTTTTTTTTTTTTTTTTTTGGTGGAGGTCTGAGGGCAGGGTTGTCGGGTGGAGTTGAGCTTTTATCTTCTGTGGAAGAGCAACACAGGTGCAGCTGAGGGAACTGGGATTATTCAGTCTGGAGAAGGGGAGGCTCAAGGGAGACCTTATTGCTCTCTACAACTGCCTGAAAGGAGATTGTGGTGAGGTGGGGGTCAACATCTTCTCCTAGGTAACAGCAATAGGATGAAGGGGAATGGCCTCAAGTTGTGCCAGGGAAGGTTCAGATTGGATATAAGGAAAAAATTCTTCTTTGACAGAGTGGTCAGGCACTGGAGCAGGCTGCCTAGGAAGGTGGTGGAGTCTCTGGTGGTGTTCAAGAAAGGTGGAGATGTGGCACTGAGGGACATGGTTTAGTGGGCAATATTGGTGGTAGGTGGATGGTTCGACTGGATGATCTTGGAGTTCTTTTCCAACCTTAATGATTCTATAAACAATTTGCCTGTAAACCAAAGTTTGGCAGGTGCTTTAGCTCACCAAATGACAGAACTGTTGTCTCCTATACTGTCCAATATCAGAAAAAAAGCAAAGACCGGTGGGTCTTTCTGTAAAAATGCAGCCATGCAGGAAGAAGGAGTAGATAACAAATTTCTACTGAATTAGGTTTCTGTGATGTTTCCACAAACAGTGAATCTAGAGTATCCATTGTCATCTCAAACACAGGTTCATAGGATCATAGTGTAGGATAGGTTGGAAAGGATCTACAGATATCATTGAGCCCAAGCTCTTGTTAAAGCACAATCAGTTAAGAACTCTTGGGTTTTCAAAGAACCCTTCCAATTCTTTTGGTTTATATCTTTAACACCATTTACAACCACAAGTCTTTTTAAAACAAACACTTTTTTCCCCCTTTTTTAAATGCAAAGATACTTATTTAAAATGACAACGAGTGCCGCAGTTTAAGAGGATTATGAAATTATAATAGAGCATCCAAAGGAGGGCTATGAAGATGGCGAAGGGTCTAGAGGGCAAGAAGCATGAGAAGCAGCCGAGGACCCTTGATTTGTTCAGTCCAGAGCAGAGGAGGCTGAGGGGAGGCCTCATGGCGGCCTACAGCTTCCTCACGAGGGGAGCAGAGGGGCAGCGCTGATCTCTGCTCTCTGGTGACAGCGACAGGACCTGAGGGAATGGCATGGAGCTGTGTCAGGGGAGGGTCAGGCTGAGTATTGGGAAAAGATTCTTTACTGAGAGCACAGTCGGGCATGACAGAGAGCAGTGTCCATTGGGCAGGCAATGGCATGGGGCCGTGCCTGTGCCGAAGGGCAGCCTTTCTCTCTGCATAGCAAAATGGCACATCCTCAAGAAAGGGGCCCTCAGTTTTCCCTAAACCTCCTCATCTTCCACAAAAAGGCATTTCCCAGACCACAGATTCCCCATTCCCTATGCAGCCAGGGTTGGCCATACACACTGGAAGCTGTCACAGTGGCCATGGCAGCAGCCTCCAGATATCATAGTGGCCATACCTGCCCAGCCTTTTGCTCTGCACCCCATAAAAAGAGGACCAGCAGCAGCTAGCCCACCACTTGCCAAGCTTTGACCTTCTAATGCTGCAGATGCTTGGGTGGGAGAGTAGCCAGAGCAGGAAGGCAGGTGGTTGCCCACCTGTGTGTGGGGTGAGAGAGGAGGTTCCTGGCAGACCTGGGGATGGCATGTCTCACAATTCAAGCAGAACAGGTGCAGCAAGAGCCAGAAAATTCTCCTCCAGAGAATAACAGGAGGCTCAGGCCTCTTTTCCAACCTTAGATCTTTTCCAGCCTCAGTGATTCTATGGTTCTATGATTCTTTTCTATGGTTTTCTATTTGATCTTTTCCTTAAAAATGGGAAAAATCATGATAAACTGCGGCATTCTCTCCAAGGAAGATGTTAAGTTCACAGACATTTTATACAAGCCTGAAAGGCTTCATGCGTTCCCTTTTCCCTGAAATTACAGCTTTAATTCATTCCTTGCCTCTCTGGGAGGTCCACTGCTATTGATTTTCTGAAGAACATTCAATGTGCTCGCTCCTGTGCCTGCTTATATTATATCTTACTGTCTTGGTTTGATTCTTAATTTAACCCCCGTTCTCCAAGTAGAGGTGAATATGATTTCTGAAAGATATTGAGGGTATTTATTTTGTTGACTGATCTTTGAATCAAAAATTTAACCTGTCACATTAGCATGAGAGGGGAAAAGATGGTTTGGAAAAGGCTTCTAATGATCTGGGTGACTCAACTCCACTTGCAAATACAGTTTTGGAGTCTCTTCCCTAGTGTGCATAGCCAGTGGCAAAAATGTCCAGAGCCATTACCAACAGTGGTTCCCGAAGTGATGTCAGCTGCTTGCTGAACTTCCACAGAAGCAAGGTAAGTGCTGTGTAGCTGTCTTCAGACCCACCTTGGACAATGAAATGAGTCACTGCCAATTCTATGAAGACATGGAGACAGCTGAAGAGAAGGCTGCCTGAGAGGTGGTGATGTGGCCATGTGGCCAAAGGTTTGGGAACCTGCTATTGCTTAACAATGTGAAACTTCCAGGATCAATAATTCAGGTATCTCCACCCAAAGTCAGTAAGTCATAAACAGAAGAAAAGGTGTGTGTTTGCTATTGGCTTCTCTAGACTGAAGTGTCCTCTGAAGTGAGGCTATTTGCCATATCTTAAGGGGAAGTTAGCCTGACCTAAAACCACTGAAAAGAAACGGCAGAAAGAGGACAACAAACACCTGGCAGCAGTGGCAGCACCACAAAAGACATTTCTGGGCCTGTGGGACTACTGTTCATCCACCTCTGCTGAAAGCTCTCTTTCTCTTTGAAGGTCCAGCGCGACTTTCGGCTGGCTCACTGGGCTCAAGTTCCTCAGCAAACCGCCTCACCTTGCCAGGTCAGTCGGTACCACCTTGCTCTAAGTTGGTTGTGTATGCGCAGCTTTGGACAGAGGCACTTGCAGTACCTGCTGCCAGGGAGATGGGCATAAACTGATGACTTTTATGCATCACATCAAAAAAGTCAAGCCTGTTCACTGAAATGAACTGTTGGTTTTAATGATCTTCACCACATTTCATTTTGTTTTAAACAAATATCTCGTGTTTTCTGGCTTGCAATGTAGGCTCCACAGACTGTCTTAATTCAATCAGGAAATTAAGTTGGGGCTTTTTCATGGATGCTGAAGGGAAAAATTGAGGCTGTTTTGTCAACCCAAGTGTAGGGTTTTTGTGCCCTTCCTGTCTCCCAAATGTTGCTGTCTCTATTTCACCATAATAGCCATTTTCTTATTACCTTCATCATTGTCTGAAATAACTGTCAGAATCAAAGGAGGGGAATACAGAGCAGTTATATAAAATAGTAGCTTATTTTGGACAAATTGCCAAGATACAATCTTGTCACAGGCATATACAAGGGTATTCATATGTAATTGTAATTCATATGTGTGTAATTCAAAGTCATTGAAAGAAAGGGTAAATCTATAAGAAGCCAACAAGAAACCGCCAAGAAAGAAATAAAAAGCAAAGTGCTGTAAAAAGTTTTGCTGCAGCTATTTTCATCAGCGGCTGCTGTGCCAGCAGATGAGGTATGGTGTGGCTCCATATAGAGACGCCAACGTACTGTAGTGTGTTTCTGCGCTGTATCAGCTCTCCAAGCTGTTCCCAGCGTGATGCTCTTTTGCAACCACCACCTTGGCAGACTATTTCACCAGGCACAGCTGCAGCTACCACCTAGGTGTCAGTAAGGAGAAGAGTGGGCAGGAATGTCAGAGAGTTCAAAATAATGTTTTCCCTTAGTGAAACAATGTGCTCCATGGAACACTCTCGTGTTCAAAAACAAAAGACAATCATGGAAAGTAAAATTGAAACCTCTGGGCAGAATGGTCCCATAGGGACTCCCGGGTAACTAACCCCAGAGAGTTTTAGAAAGGTAGCACAGCCAATAAATATCAGAACTGCATCCTCTTAACCTTGGTAGCATCTCGTCATTGGCAGTGACAGCAAGTATTAGCTGTATGTATTGCCTGTTTCCCAGCAGTAGTTAAATTCTTGCATTTATATTCAGAGATGAGGCTACTACTTTGGCTGTTTTTACCAAGAATTTTCTTGTGGGTGGCATTCAGAGGTCTTTTCCTTTGGAGATTTTTATTTTCCCAAAGAAGAAAACACCATGTTTTTTCAAAGGAAAAAATGTGAAATAAGGCATTCTCATCACACTCCAGTCATAACTTGCAGCTAAGGTAAACAGGTCTCATTTCAAAACAAGCACACTTTCTATATGGTTTGGCATATTTACATTGGTCCCTTGTTCATTTTTTAGCAAGCGATGTTTATATATTATTGTCATCCATTTTTCGAATGCTGTTTCAGTTCTAATCAATCAGCCCAGTAATGAGTACCTGCACTCAACAAACTCTGCATTCCCTTCTATGTGTGATACTTGTTCTCAGCCTACAGGCTATCACTGTAATAAGAAAGCAGAGAATATAATGCAGAAGAGAGGGACTTGCCATGAGCTACCAGGTGCAGTTCCTTCTTTATCGCTGACTTGCTAGGTGACCTTGCTCAAAGGGTTCTCGTGTGCCCCAGTTTACTCATCTGTTGTTTGAGAATAATAACACTTACTCTTCTTTAAAACTACCTGACCTGGGGATCTGTTAACTGGCCAGATTGGAAAACTAGCAGTAGGGAGGGCCCTTCGATGGAGGGGAGCAACCAACCCAGTAACATCTCATTTTGCTAAAGGACACTTTGTGGCTTTGTTGCCAGTTCTGCCTTTCTTCCAACACTTGCTGTGACAATCTCATGTTGAATTAGGCAAAGGCGCCTTCTGGCTGAAACTTAGGGAAATGACGAGTTGTGTTTTGACTCTTTTTTGAAGGGAGAGTGTATGCATTGGAATTAATCAGGGACCCAGGGGTTTTCTCTATTTGGCTGTTGAACACTGGTGTCTTCCTGTATGTGCCCTGTTACTGTGGCTCACAGCACAAACTGTTTACTCTGGTACAGTACGCAAATAAGCCCTTCCTATGCAGCTATTTGAAAGACATGATGGGGAGCAGATAATAGTGCCATATTTTCTATTTATGTAGCCCAGTGATGCATTTTGTTTACAGCCATTATGGTGCTGGTTTGTTTATGCCCTATATGATCACATTTCAGGCGGGTTGCTTTTGCTGGAGGCAGCCACTAATTAATGTATAGTTAAGAAACAGTCTGCTGTAAATACACACACAATTTTCTATTTGAGAAAATGTTACTGTCTCAAATGTTACTGTGAATCTCACGCAGTGTCTTGAGAAAGAATGGGAAGCTTTGTTTAGTTGGATTTAGCCACTTCTGAGAAAGGGAGGCTGACAAAAACAGGCAACACATGTACATGAACCCATCTACCTCTTTGCCAGCCAGTTGTTTTCTCCTACCTATCACCAGCTTTTTAATCTGTCAAGTACCAATTTAAAGTGAGCAGGAGGAAGAAACCTCCAGGAGGTCACACAGCTGGAGGAAGGTTCATGGGGCTAAGCTGCTGTGTATGGGAGGGAGCACACCAACAGGGCTTGAGCATTCTTGGAAACAGAGAAACTCCTGGCTATGCTCTGTTCCCGTCTTGCCAGAAGTCTCTCAGACCCACAGGCTGTACTTCCCCTCTTTTGTAATGCACCCCAACTAGTGAATAGGTGTTTGAAGGTCAACTTTTTCTCCCTTCCTTTTAAATATTTCACACCCTCTCCATAACTGCCAATTTTATACATATATGTATGTTTTATCTATCCATGTATACATATATAGATATAGATACATGTATATTTGATACAGGAGAAGTGGGAAAGCTGAGAAGTAAGAATTCTTTACTTAATTTGAATCTTTGATGCATTCATTTGGCTACAGAGCTGCAGCAAACTCATGCATTACAGAAACTTCCGAATATGAAGATGAGTCAAAGACCCTGTTAAAGGATGGTTTTATTCACTGGATCCTTCTAAAGAGAAGAAAAATCTGACATTGTCATAAAGGGTAGTAGTTTCTTTCAGCATGAAGGAGAAAAATGATTTCCATTCTTTAAAAGTCACATTTTTTCATGGTAATAGTTTTAGTGGTCACATTTTCTTTTCTATGGCAATAGAGACCTGAGAAATATTCTTGTCTGGTAGTTATAGAAGCCTGGAAAAAGAATTGCGTTTGTCCTGCATCCAGTGCAATTTCTGGTAATGGCTGAGAGTAAAAGAAGAAAACTGGTAGGGTTCCTTCCTCACGTGCTTCTCTTCTGAGCATGGAGAAAAGTAATTTGACAGGTGGTAGCCGCCAGGGTGGTTTGTTACAAGGTAAGGCACATCTTCATATTCTTGAAAGTTGGATCTTGTGCAGTATTATGGATCAGGAGCTTGCAGAGTTCAAGTTGTTACATAAGGCTAGTGGTAATGTAGTAGATGAATGGGCTTGGAGTAAAGTGCAATACGCATGCAGTCAGTAGATCAAAAACCATACCTGGATGGAAGAATCTCATCCTTAGTTACTAAACTCTCAGCTGTTTCCATGGTGAGTCTCCAAGAAGAAGTTGTCTTTAGTCTCTCTCCTTGAGGTGTCCCATTGGAGAAAACAGTGAATTTTGTATCAGAAAACAATTTTTTTTAACATTCCTAGGAGAGTAATTCTACCAAGTTTGGAGCATTTTTTGAGTGTTTGGCTGTCTCTAAGGAAATGTGGTCATGGTTCTCTTACTCCTTTGTCCTGGAGGTTCTCCTATTAATCACAGAAATAAACCTCCTTTGTTGGCAAGGAAGGCGAAAGGGAGGAAGAAGAAGCCCTCCTGAGCATACTGCTTTGATTTTACAGCAGAATACAGAATAAGGAACACCAGGATTCCTAACTTTCCTGAGTCATCTCCCGGTAAAAATTTCCAATTAAGTAATTCCATTACTTCACTGGTGAATTATTTAGCTAAATATGTAAATCTTCTTTACTAGTCAGAAAGCCTTTCATCTTTCTTTAGCCCTCCTCCTATGACTTTCTTCATCCTGTCTGCATAGTAGTTGAAGGCAAAAGTTGCCTTAGCTCCACAGGGGGCAGAGGGTGAGGGGAGGTGGCAGAAGATCGGCCTTCAGGATGTCCCTGCAGGCCACCAAATTCTGATGTTTTGGCAAGGGAACGTCACTGCCTTGTCTATGTTGTGCCTTGGGCCCATGCCTATCTGGAGAGGAGTACTGTCTTCACCAAGCTGTGTCCCATACACTTTCCACCCTATTGCCTCTGCAAAGCCACAGTGTCCCCTCATTAGACAAAGACAGTTGAGAGAGACAGCAGTGCTTCATTCTCCATCCTCATCCAGGCATGTTGTCTTGTACAGCCTCTTCCAGTGCCACTGCTGTCAAGGAAGTGAGGTGTGTGTTGCTGCTGGGCCTCCGTTTGTGCAAAGGTGTTGTGCTGTTGTTGGGGACAACATGACAGAGGACTGCCAGTAGCCTGGGAGCGGACGTAGGAGCTGAGTAGTTCTCATGGGTTTTCTCCCTTCCACTCCCCTGCTTTCTTCCCCCCTGCTTTTCCTTTCCTTCCAGTACTAAGTACCAGCAGTGACCACTCAAATCCCATTTGGAGATGTGGCTCTTCAGCTGACTGTGTTCTTAATTTTTATCAGAACCAAACTGTTTCCCAGCATTTTTTCTGAATAAAAAGCATGCTATTCATTCAATGACTGTAGAGATGAGCATTTAATTGAAGGGTTGTGCTTTATGAATGAATAGAAATGTTTAGATCTGCTTTAAAATGCTTGAAAAGGATGTCAGTGTTTTGCTTTGTCTTATTTTGTTTTCTGATCAGAGCGGAATTACTACGTAATAACAAGAGTGTTTTTTGCTATAGTAAGTTTTAACAGTTTGAAATACTGAAGGTGATGATACTCTATTTAGTAATGTCAACAATAATTTCTTCCCTACTGCAACAAGGCCAAAACTATTGCAGATCAGTACAATCTAGAAACTGAATTTCTACAAGGTTCAGTGAAACCAAGAACATTCCAACTAAAATTTTGACATAATTCCCGCGGACTGTGATGATTCATCCTTTGGGTTCAAGCTTAGATGTGAAATGTCTATTGTAAACTCCTCTGTAAACTGTTTTCTTCTTTTCATCTTCTCTATGATACTGAAGGTTTTGGCACTGACTGCACTCAGTCATTCAAGGGCTCCTCCTAAAAAGTAATTGGGTTTTGATGGGCTCACTAATTGGTGTCACCCCATAGGTGCATGGTACATTTTAGGTTTAGTTTAAAATGCAGAACTTGGGCAGTATTTGGTACCCCTGTGTTTTTTTGATTCATGGATGAATGGCTTTAAGTGTGGCAAATTTGTTCACCTTCCCTTCTGTATATGTGCCTTTACTTCCAAATGAGTCTCTCATGCATTAGCTATGGCTGCTTATAAGAGCATCCGTCACTGCTCATATGAAAGAATAGCTTTCGGTGTAGTGCCTCACTCTATTAATCTACCTAGAGCTGTGTGGATTATAGGAGGTTGCATTTGTGTTACACAGGTGGGAGGAGGGATAGGGAAGCTAATTTTTTTTCTTTAACATGAACATTTGTTCAACACATATAATGTTGTTATTTTGCATTTTTTTTCTATAAAACCTGTTATTTGGTCCACTATAAATGTATTTGTAGATATCCTCAAATCCTGCCCCACTTTGACTCAGAATTTGCTGTTAAACCAAACACATGTCAGATCCAATGTATAAAGATCTAACAAAAACTTAGAAGCAGAAAAAAAGCATTATGCTCTCTTCTGCCTGGCAGGTTTCTTTGAAAAGTGCAGACATCACTTAAAGATGTGTGTCTCTCATGAAGGGCATAGGATGTTACCACAGCCCTTAATTGTGGTGTTGCAAACAGAACCTGAGTACCAGCATTGGGTGAGATGTTCTTAGCAGTCTACACAGCAAATTGTCTCCTTTTTCATTTGCAGCTGTCTATTAAGCAGTAGCTCTGGCATTCCTTCTTTTATTTGTGATGATTTTTATTATACCTTAAGCAAATCAAGGCATAGTGTTGATGTAGGGCACATGTTTTTACCAAGAAAACAGAGGGAGTCCTGACCTCCCTCAACAGTCGGGAGGAGAGCTGCATCAAAGAAGGGATACGATGATTTATAGGGTGGATGCCACCCTAGCAAAATCCATGATTTGCATGATTGCTCTGCTGCAAGATGGTGGATTGCACGTCCTGCTGGTTAGGGCAAAGAGTGGCTAGAACATTCTTAGCTTCCATGCTAAATCAGTGTCTGAATGACACTGAGATAACTTCTGTATAGGATGCTACTTGTGTAACTATTCTAGTCTACACTGGCACTGTTCAAATAACTATTCTCTGCTTCCATTTCCTGAGAACCATTAACTGTTGGGGCTCACAAAAATCCTGTTAGGTAAGTATTCTCTTTTTAATTCCCATTTTATAAATGGAGAAACTGGAGAGACTGTCATTGCTCAGGTCACATGAAAAGTCAATGAGAAACCTGGAAACTGAGCTCTGGAGTCTTAAGAGAGAGTCTTCTCCTCAGAACCATCTACTTTGAGTCAGTAAGAGCTCAAGAAATTAAATGTTGTGGATTCCCTTTATCAGCTCCTGTACGGGGATGACAAATGGCATTGTCAGTGTTCTGGCTAAACCCCTTGTAGCTATTAGCCAAGTCACCTCTGCTGGCAACAACTCCAGTAAAATTCCAGTTTGCAATAAACATTCTCTCATGCTGAGCAATGGAAAATCTGATAACAGTTTGGCTGAATCCATGCTGAATACAGAAAATGGAATGAATGTGGAAAGTGAATATGCCTCAAAGAACAGTCAGTCACCTAATGGATGTTTTGAATCCTTTAATGAATGTCAGTCTAGTCTAGCTGACAACAGAAAAGAATATGACTATGCAGAAATCTGGATATATATTTCTAAAGTTTATGAAGTGCATAGTTTTTTGTTTCCCAAGACATTTTAGAGTACAATTATTCACTCAAGGACTTTAACAAGATGAGACTGTGACTGTGTGCTAGCACTTGATGTTAGCTACCTCACGCAGGGGAATCTTTTTCACTTCCTAGGATTCGTGCTGAGAGCAATGACTTTTCTTTAAAGCGTTTATTGTACTAATTATTTTCTTATTAATTTGTTATTTTGCAAATAATAACTAAACTAAACTAAACTAAAAAGTTTAATACATTTTGGTCATAGTCATGTTTCAGTTTTTATTTTTCCTATGCAAGATGTAAGGAAGCAAGACATAAATCCAAATAGAGTCAAAAAGCTGAGAAAAGTCAGATTCAAACAGCACAATGTATGACTTTCACAATGACCTCTGACTCAGAAAAGTGATCTCTGTCCAGATCTATGGCTTTAGAATGATCTTGTTTAATGACACTTTGAGAACAATGAGGCATTCATCTATCTGTGGGTAGATAGGTAAATACAAAAGTTGCTTCTTCATTCAGACTTTTTGGAACTTCCATATTCTGTCTAAGCTGTTGTTGCTTAACCTTGAGAACATTCCTTGGGATTCACCTTTGTTGGTTTGGGATTCTGGGATGTCTGAATAAGGACATGATTTCAAGATCGGGTATTCTGAAGTGCCTAATACGCCAGATTTCAATTTTGGAGATGTCTATTTTTCATTCTAGAGTCTTACATCTGTATTTATAATACATATTTTCACATTGTTTTTTTTTTTTATTCCTGAACCTTATTTTAACCCTGTATATCTATCCATTGACCCAAAAGAGTTCTGGCTACCAGTATGAGAAATCCTCCTTTATGCAGACAGTCAGTGCTGAGCGAAATGGATGCAGCTTCTCAGGAATTAATCTCTAGTCCAGTGAGTGAATGCTAAGCATGGTAACCACCGCTGTTCTTCTTTGTCACCACCAGCCATCAAACCCCAACTGAACCACCTCAAGAGGCCCACCCACAGCTCAGCACCCAATTTCCCAGCCTTTCACAAGAAATCAGAGGAACATCCAGTGAGGTATAAGCTCCTTGACCAAAGAGGAAGGATGAAAAAGATCCAAAATATTTCCCAGAGCTGGACTAGGAAATAGCAGGACAGCTGAAAAGACATTTTCTGGAATGAAGCTCCTCACAAGCTGATGAAGGACATTGTGTAACCATTGCACAGGGCATACTGCATTGTACAGCAGCTGTAATGCTAGATAAAAGCAAGTGTATGATTTAACTAAACAAATAATGAACATTTTTCTAGGAATGCTCTCCATAGCCTTTTTATTTTTATAGCATACACCCACCTAGCAATCAAATATTGGACTGTTACCTTAAAATGTAATTGTATACCACTGTTTCCAGTCAAATTAAGGAAGCCAATGCTTTTTTAGATTGTTGAGCTCCTTATGATGTTCTCAATGTGACCTGCTGCCTACTACAGGCAAGACAACAACTCCTATTTCAGACAGCACAGGAAAGATTTTCCTTGCCAAATTAAATGTTCTCCTATCATAGTATGATAGGTATTCAGGAGGATGAAGATAGGAGGTTGGAGTACAAGGAGTCCTCTTGTTTCACTCACTAAGGAGAAGACATAGCAGAGCATGAAAATTGTGCTTTGTGTGAGCTCTACTACATGTTTAATAACATTGCTTTCTGTGGCATTCATGCATCTGCACGTGATCCCATATGTTCTTGTGGCACATAGCATCCCAGGGACCTGAGTTTCACAGCTGAACATGCACTCTGTGAAGAAGTTGCCATTGTCCCTAGATTTACACTGTGAGAAACAGTGGCAAATAGCTCCCTCTCTTCTTTCTTTGTGCCCCTAGTGATTTATATACCACCTCAGCTCTCCCTTTGCAGCTGATGAAGTCTATCCTATTTGTACTGTCCTCAAATCTACTCTACTTTTTATCTTCCTTGCTGATCTTCTTTATATCTTCTTTAATCTCTTTTTGAGACCTGAACTGCACATGATACTCATGATGCAGGTGTATCAGAAATTCCTAAGAAAAAAAAATGTAATGGCACTTTTTGTTTTATCTTTCATGCCTTTCTGAATAGCTTTGTAAAACGTACTTGCCTTTTTGATCCTCTTTGAACACTGACTAATAGTTTCTGTAGAATTATCTGCACTTGTTCCTAATTCATAACTCATCAGCACATGTGGAGGTAGGGTTGCTTCTCACTATATGCATTATTTTACGCTCACCAACACCGAACTGGTGGTTTTGCCAATTATGCAGAAATAAGCTTCCTCATCTTTTTGTTTTGTTTTGTTTTATTTTGTTTTGTTTTATTTTGTTTTTACACCTTACATTCTTCATTTTTCTGTCCTGCTTGTTTTTTCTACCAACACCTTTTCCAAACCACGTCTTCTGGATAAGCATGGCAAATAGCAGAGAGGATAATCCTGCTTTACTGTGAAGGCTGACCATTTTATCCCTTTGCCATTGTTAACCAGTTATTTGTCCATGTTAAGTTCATATGTTAAGATCTTCTTTCAGTCCGTGACAGATCAGTAGCTTTGACAGCAGGACCCTAACAAAATGTCTTCCAGAAGCCTTCAGATCAATATTGGCTCCTCCAGGGAACTCTCAAAGATTTGTGAGGCACGATTTCTCCTATAAAAACTACAGTGATCTCTCTATGTTGTGTTTATGGGTACATCTACTAGTTCTTTATATTTCCTAAAAGTTCATTCACTGTGAAATCATATTCTGTTATATACTTCAGGTTTGCAACCATGTCCAACATCAAAACTGCACCAGTGTATGTAAGTAAGACTGCTGTGAGAGAGTTACAATAAAACACAGCTGATTGTTGCATTGAAAAGATTTGGGGCAACCACTCCATCAGAGAAGATCACTGCAATTCCAGGTGTGCTTGCTGTGAGGATCTGACACTTTTCTACAGTGTTTTCCTAGAAATCTTCACAAAACTGGTAAACACAGCAGACAGCTGACTGAGTGCTCTGATGTCCCTGTGTGTCACTTATTTTTGTGTTTGCCGGATAATTGTGACATTAACCTTAAGCACCATGAGAACTTGTGACTCCAGCAGCCAGGCTGGATCACTGCCTGAGCTGAACGCAAAGAGAAATGCACTTTAAAGCCTTCTGTTTATGAAATGTGATTTATGTCTGGGAATCCCCTGAGGATTATATTTCGCTTGTAGCATACTCTGAAATGTTTTACATGAAGAGGCTGTATGGAAAACCAAAATTATATTATTCTTCCAAATACATTTTCTGTCTGTGTCATTTCCTTCTCTTTGTGACAATTTATCCACTTACCTAGCATAGTTGTATGCCATAAACATCTTAAATGGAATTTGTTTTAGTCGTTTATCTCCCAATTCACGCTCTCTCCTTAGATAAGTTGGAAAAGTTATGTCCTCCTGAGATAAGTTGCAATCTTGATTTTACTGCTGTGTAGTCGAGGCACAGGGAAATGAAATGACTTACCTGAGGTTTCACAGGGAGTATATGTGGCTGTTAGAAATTTAAACTGGTTCTGATCAGATTCCTCTTTCCTCACACTCCTCTCTGAACAAGTCCATGCTATGCTGTGTTGCTCTCTAACAGAGTCCCCTCTAGAAAGTCAATGTATTCACCTGAGTGTTTTAAAGGTTTTTATTTTTCATTTTTCCTGCAGCTGGAATAGGTGAAGAATGCTGGCAGACAGTCATTTGGATTGGAAAAATGTCTCAGGATGTCCCTTCCCTCTTCCAAAGCTTCAGGCCCTAGGCCTAACAAGTACTTTAAAGAGGGTAAGAGAGGATGTTTGTGTAGATTGTGCCTTGAAAATTTTGGGCACGTCACAAGAACAATTCCTAAGGGAAATCAGTTGTGCTGATGGCATCCAGCCTGGTGCATGAAGTGTGTGGATGGAGAGGATGAGCTCATCCTCTCAGTCCAACCCTGACATCTAGTGTACACTGAAGGGAAGTTCAGAAGTGAAATCTGTGTTATTTAATGGAGATCTGGCTTTGCAACGCATTCTACTTTTTTTTTTTTTTGCATCAAGGATTTCTGAGATAAGCACTTGTAACCAACATGAAAATGAACATGAAAGTCTTACAATCTGATCCCATTTAGATTTATTATGAATTACTCATTGCAGCTGTCAATACTTACAAATTTAAGGTTTGTGTTTGTTTTTTTTTTCCCTTTAGTGTATTTATGAACTGAGCCTTTGCTCTAATCACTGAATCACTTTGTTATGACAAGTAAGTTTGGTGCTCTGTTTTTTGAGAGGGAGTTTTTTTTGTTTTGCTTTGTTTTTGGAGAAGAATTAAAGTCTGAATTAAAAATCTGAATCTTAAAATCTACATTGAGCGAGGCCTCTATCGTTCCATACATTTTTTGTATTTCCATATCTAAAGAAACAAGGACTGGCACAGAAGATTGCCTCCCATGTCCTCAAGGGCAATCACCCAAGCAGGAACAGAGATTGGAGGAGGAAGTGGAGCAGGAAGAAGGAGGAGCTTTGTCTCAGCAGCTTAAATGGGTCTTTCCTAGTGTTTTAGATCATGAAGTGGAAGTTGGGTTCATGAGGCAAAATTGGTTCTGGAGAGGCCATGTCCCCACCTTCTTTCTCTTTCTTGTTGTGATCTGTTGCTCACTTCTGCTGCCCAGGTGTCTGGTCAGCATGAGTTCTTCAGGCTGATCCCTCACTGTCTTCTTCCATGTAATCCTTGCTTTACCCCAAACTCTATTCCTGACCTCTCAGAGACCTGCTAAGCATCATGGAGCAGCTTGCTGGGTGTGGCTCATAGGCTGTAATCACAGGAGTGCTGAGACTGGACGGCATCTCTAAGATTTGGCTAGTCCAATTAGGGCCAGCTGAATAGCTTCCTCAGGGCTATGTACAGTTTGGTTTTTAAAATCCCCAACGATGGAGACTCCACAAACTCTTTGGTAACCTGTGCCAGTGTTTGACCACTCTTACAGCAAAAAAAAAAAAAAAAAGTTTTCTTAACTTGTACGTGGCATTTCATGTGTTTAGGTTTGTGCCCACTGCCTCTCTTTTCGCCAGTGGGGGCCACTGGGAAGAGCCTGGCTCCCTTCTATTTTACTCCTTCTCATCATACTTACACACACTGTTAAGACCCTCTAAGCCTTCTCTTCTCCAGGTTAAATAAACTACAGAAAAAAACCCTAGGATATACATAACTTTGTCTCAGACCCTAAGACAGTGTGGTAGGGCTAAAACCTACTCTGAAGACTGGAAAGGTCTCGACAGCTTAGAAAAATCCTAAGCTCAGGGCAGTATGTTACACACACTTACAAATATGCAACTTGTATTTTACGGGATCATCATAAGTACAAATGGTTCATGTAAAGGGGTTATTTTATTTCTGCAACGTGCTTTCTAATTTTACTGCTTGTTGCTCAACTCTCCAATCCTTACCTTTTCAAGAATCTTCAGGGTGGTGAGCGTAAGGATGGATAAAGCTTCCCTTCATCACTCCTGGGTCTGACAGATTGACATGGATTCCTCCTACAGGACTAGGAGCCAATATCATGGAGCCAAAATTGGCTTTTAAAGTTCACTCTTACTTTTTGTAGATCTATGAGCACTACATTTCCTGAGCACTGGAAATTCTGTTTGCACTACCTCATTCTAAGAGTTCCATGGCTTTTATTGGATGTATAAGGAAAAGAATGATATGGATTTATGAACTCAATTAAATACAAGTGAGAAGCAACATTTTCTAATGCATTTTACTATCTGTATTTTTGATTTTTGCATGTAGATGCCTTTTCTAAGCTGTCTCTTTGCATACAAGAATACTGTAAGGTCATGTGTACAAAATGCAATCTCAGAAGTTGGTTTTCTTTTTTGAAGTCTGTGACCAAAGATAGGAATGACATAGGACATGCAGGAAGATAATCAATTGTGATATATAAATGCATCTATTACTTCAAGTGGTCAAAGCATTGTACAGTTGTTAACTAATTAGCCAGTAAGACAAAATTTTGACCAAAAAAGATATCAGTGTAGATGTTGATAAACTCAATGGGTGCAAATGCTGCTCTATTGATGGAGATAGTGAATTAGTGATAGCATTATGAATGTTGCTCTGTATTTGCTTCTGCTGCTGTTTAGCCGAGTACTTATCCTGTGGTCATGTTTAGCACTACAAAAACAATAATTATGTACATTCCCTTCAGATGTCTTTCTGCCATCCCTAGTTGAAAGTTCATACAGCATGAGGCATTTACTTCTCCATTGTCACAACTCCATTGTAAAGGAAGTCCTGTCCCTTAGTTTCTAGGTAGAGGTTAACTGAGAATTCACTTAAAAATATTAGCCATTTACATTTATACCGACTGCAGACAGAGTTTTAATCACTGGCTGAAGCACTCCATTCCCATAAGTCCTCAAGCTGATTGTCTAGTAGCAGTATCCAGTGTAGACCTTCTGGGATGAGATGCAGCTCCAGCTAAATATCTAAATGCAAGCCAGGTTCTGAGACCCTGGAATAGTCAATGCCTACGTGTAGACAGGGTAAGTCACTTACATCTGGTGCGTCCCAATCTTAATAGCAGTACAGAAAAGCTGTTGCCTTAGCTTGATTCTGCCCTTCCTGTTTCTTCAGCAGCATCCCAGTTCCATTGTATCCTTCTCTTAATGGAGAGAGCTGGCAGCAGGAAGCAAGGACTGAACTTGCCACCTTAGACAAATGGTGATCCAGAGTATGGGTCCTTAGACATGGCTAATTCTTCAAGCTTGCCAAGTGAAAGCAATACATCGTCCTTTCTGATGTATTACACATTTGCTGTAATGGCCATGAGAGATCTTGGGGGCACTGGGAAAAAAAGCCATTTCTGAAAACTCCAGCCATTTGCCTACAAGTGTAGCTCATGTGGTTTTAACAGTATCTGATCTAAAGAGAATTCAGAGCCTGAAGGACAACAAATAAACCCACGCTCCCACCACTGGGCAGTCCAAACACAATTCTGCAACATGTAAAGGATTTGATTTTGGGAAAGGGACAGTATTGATATGATTTGAAAAAAATCTTATTCCTAAATAATGTAACACTTAGCACTTTCACTGAATGTGATGAGGCAGATGAAAACTTTGAGAAATGATCCATCCTGTTGCTTCCCAGAAACACTGCAAAACCTCCTATTTACTCAATTTGCCAAATGAAAAATTACTTTTTAGTTGCTCATGTAGCTCCTGGGTAAAAAAATAGTAAATGCCAAATTACCAGACTATAAATATGCAATTCTAAATGAACTGCAGTGAATGATGTATATTGCAGCATTTTTATGGCTGAGCTTCAAGTTGATCTATACAGGGATGGTAAATCAGGCAGCTGTGCCGTCACAAATGTCAGTGGGACCATAACTCCTCTTCAGCAAAGAACATATAGTGCTGCGGTAGGCTTAAAGTGTGTTATTCTTTTTTTTCATATTAAGCTGTGTCAACATTCTCCAGCTTTTGAAACAAATCCTTCTCAGAGCGCTGAAGTCACATCCTGTTTGTGCCCCCGCCTTATGTCATTAAGGGTCTTCACATCTAAACACGTGCTTTTGTGGCTCGTCCATTGCTGATGTTCATTTGAATTGTTTCAAGACTCCTCATCCTCACTTTTGCTGTATTGTATCAGGAAAATACTTGCTGACTTTACAGATAAAACCAGACTTGAATCACACTGAAAACTTCGTTTGAAGACAAGGTGAAACGAGATGCTCAGCTTAACAGGATGACAAAATGCCTTGGGGATACACCAGAGACTTTGTGCTCCTCCAAGCACCTTCAGTGATTCTGCAGAGGCCTTGGGCAGCCAGACTGGAGCATTCCCAGGCTACTGTGCTGCTCTTTCCACTCCATGTGTAAGAAGAGAGCAGCAAGCACTACTGCCTCACAGGTCAAGCACTGAGCTTGGCAAAGCCATGGGGAGCTGCTGGCTGGGAGAAACAATGGGAGCATCTCATAGAATCAT
>WBMW01000244.1:266525-292599 GCA_013396635.1 Penelope pileata
CATCTCCTAAGACCTGTGAGAGTACCAAGGCCATGCAGCTTCTCTGAGGCACCTTTATCTCAGAGGACAACCCTGGTCTGCAGCAGCAGTGAGTAGTTAAAATCTTGAAAAGGCCTAGCACGATCACTGCATGTGTTGATGCTGTTCTGGGTGAGTTCTTACAGGATGGCCACTGTCCGCATTTGCATCTCGTGTATATTTTTGTCTCTGAACAGAAGAGGAGTTTGATTGCCTTTGGTGAGTACTACATACATTTTCTTTCACATTTTGCAGGAGCTTCTGTATGGAGACGATAGATCTTCTAGCGGTGCAGAAGCTCAGATGGTATTCACTGGTTCAGCTACAACTCAGTTGACATCAGTGTAATTCAAACAGGAATAAGTCTTGCCAGGAGATGATAGATTCTGAGAAATCTTTATTATAATTTTTTTTTTTTTTGAGAAACAACGCTGTACCTGTACTCTAAGGGGATGGTTATAATAAAGCTTGGTATTTTTCTTGTGTTCTGAAATTGTATTTAACTTTCCTGGAATGAAGAAATGCTCAATGTTTTTGTTGACAAGTGCAGAAGAGGCTGTTTTTTTTAAACTCGTTCAGGTTCTTAGCTGTTCTGAGCTGCTGAGTGCCTGAGTGTAAATACATAAATATCTACGTTGTCTCACTCGAGCCTCAAATCTATTTTCTTAGAGCAACAAAAGAATTCTCCATTCCATCTTAGAAACTGCACCACTTATATAAAGACAAATTGTTGTCATAGTGCCTCAGTGCTCAAGAAAGTTATAGGCAGTCTCATGCCATGGGCCTTCTTTCACAGGGGCAACATAGGGTCTGTCATTGTTTCTGTTTTGTGACAGGAGGAGGCTGTGTACTTTATTCATTATCTGAATTCCTAACCTCTAAATCCCAACATGTTCCCAAGCTGGCCTCAGAGCAGCTTCATTCTCATGTTGTGTTCTGTAAGTATTCCTGAATTGAAACATGAAACTTTGCTTCAGCTACTTGAGAGGGATCCAAATGAAAGTCTATCGACAGCGAGACATGGCATAAGCTTGAACAACATCAATGCATACTTGAAGTCATATGGATATGGAGTTGTAACTTCCAGTACTCAAAACTAAAAACTACCAGAGCATTGACTCATATATGTGGCACATTGATTGTGCCCACATTCTCACCACGTACTTGCAGTGACATACTTTATTTTGTACCTTATGCAAACATTATTGTATGAAATACTGATTGATCATAGTTTAAATATTGTCTTACCTCGCTGATAGACTAACAGGATTAAAAATTACACCTTCTAGGTACCAGACATCCTATTAATAATATACCTGGTCCCTTGTATGCTTTAATATATTGTATTTTATTATAAGCTTGTCGATTACATCTTGAAGCTGAACATCTGCGAATGAACTGAGCTCTGATGAAAGATGCTGGGTCAGACACTGTGGCAAGTGAAGTCCAGACTAGCGTGCTCCTCAGCTGCCTGCCTATGGGTGTTAAACAGATAACTGGATGCAGCGTGCCAGCCTAAATAATCTCTAACCTCTGTGCTGAGGGCCCTAAGGGTCCAGCTGGTGGTGCGGCTCCATCTAGCGTACAGAGCTATTAAGGTAAGCACAAAACTATCCAGCCCTACATATTTTGTGTAATATTCTACAAGTACCCATCTCTGTACAAATGTTAAAGAGCATAGCTGGCTGTGAAAACATTTCTTGGTTGAATCATTGAGTTAAACTATTAAAAAAAATATGATGCTCTTTCATTTTGCAGCATGTATATGCCATTGAGTAATGCTCTTTCTTTTACTCGATCTAGAATCTTCTGTTGTGATTTTTAATCCTTATAGCCCCTTCTAGGACAGAGCTTAAAAAGAAGATGTCAAAAGAAAAATGTAGAGTAAAAAGATACAACTTTCCAACTAGTTTGTCTTTCAGCAACCCACAAATAAAACCTTTGAAAGAAAAAAAGTCAATAGTTTACACTGTTATAATAGGCAAATGTTGCTCTTCCCATAAGTTTCTCTTCTGAGAGCTCTGCCCTCAGTTCTGTTTGATGTATCAAAGCTGACAGCCCGTAGCTGTAAGCTTTTCTACTACAGTCAATCTACCCTTTTCTCCTCTCAAACACCAGTCATGAGCAGATACAAGAAGTGTTTGCTTTGCATTTCAGTAACATCAATCACATCAGCCCTACGTGTGGAAATTTTCACTGTGGTCGACATTATTCCAGTGGAGGAAAGCTGGATGAATGAGGTGAAATGTTAGAAGAAAAATGTAATTTGAATCATTAGCTGATATTCTACCACCCTCTGCTATCTAGTGGTATGTGGTATCATGCATTTATGGACAGCCTGTTACTTAGTGCCAGCTGCCCTGGATTGGTGGGGCCTTTGTGTCTACCGTTACCACCACACTACAAGGTACTAAATCTACTCTCAGGTGGATTCCTTGAGGACAGTAGTCCTGGGAAGCTGTTTTCAGTAAACCAAGAGAATCCTTCCAACCCCATGTATAAGTGAATTTTCTGCCATCTCCTGCAATGCTTGCTGGGATTTCATGAGATGCAGAGAAGCACTTGAAGATAATTTAAATTCAAGTGCATGCTTGAGAAAACTATTATTTATAAAAATGAAAGGACTTCTTTTTCTATGTGCTGCCACTTTGAATGACCCAGAATTATTTACACTGCAATATTGGAAATATCGCTGCAATCTTAACTGGGGATTGTGTCTCCATCCTTTTCTTCATCTTCCATAATCGCTGTTTGCTTCTCTTCTGTAAGCAGCTTAGTGCCTTAAAAACAGAAGGATGAGAGAAAGAGAGAGAGAGAAGTAGTTGATTGAAAGTGTTACTTCTTCAGAAAATACCAGTGTCTGAAGAATTGTTTCTGTCCTCTCTAATTTTTTGTCCCTAAAGTAGTTTTTCTAACATCCTGGGAGTCACTCTTCATTTATTTTTGGGACATTCATCTCCTTATGAACTATAATTGGATCACTGTATTTTCAGCAAAAATTAACATGCACTCTTATATCCAGCAAATTCCTGCTACCTGTGAAAAGAGACACCAAAGATTCATCTGGTAACCTGTTTCTTTTTCTTTCTTTCTCCTTTCTTTCTTTCTTTCTTTCTTTCTTTCTTTCTTTCTTTCTTTCTTTCTTTCTTTCGTTGATTGATTGGTTGCTTTTTTTTTTTTTTAGAAGCTAAAAAAAGAGTCTATCTTGCAAGCTGAAATAAATACTGTCATCTTTGTCACTGAGTCATTCTGTATGAACGTGTAGGCATGCTTGCTTTCTGTCTGTACGTATATAGCAATATTACAATTTGCAAATGCAGATGCTGCAAGAGATAAATGTTAGAATACCTACATGTCAAATACTGTACCCATGGAATATAAGGCAGCAATAAATTGCAGAAACAGCAGATTTATCGATGTCAGTGTTAAAACAGACAGGCGTGTTACTGGAGACTTTGAGCCAGTATTTGAATTACTGAGATTTGGGATTTGAATAAACTTTGAAGCTTATCCGTCCTGTAATATGAGGACAAATACGAGCCCTATCATGAAAGCACTGAAGAACAATGTGACATGAAATTGAAACTGATTTCACAGTTGGAGCACAACATGGGATTCCAGAAACCACATTCATCAGAAATACGTGTGCTATGTAACAAGTCGTTCCACACATAAGTATTTCCTTCCTCCAAAGTCTTTCTCTATTATATGGACAGATCATACCTTCCACAAATCTCTCCTTCTGTCTTCTTTTTTTTCCTTTTCTTCACTTAAAACAATAAAACCTTGAGGCTTTTATGTGATACAATGATATCACAGTTACTGTAGCTGCTCACTTTTTTAGAAATTAAATTAATAAAGCAAAGACAAGGACAATACATTTGAAAATATCCTTGATCTCTATTTTAACAGATTGTGTTGTTTTTGTCTGTTCCCTGTAAAAAGCAAGCAACCTGTAAGATATAGTTTATGGCCACCTTCCTTGGTCTAGAGGTCAGCATAGTCTAAAAGCAGGATGAGGGTAACCGTTGAGTAGAAACCGATGAAATCTCTCCCTAATTCAGTCTCCTGTTGTTTGCTTTTAGTCTGCACTAACCAGCTGAGCTGTTCTGTCAAACCAACCTGTTTTGCTACTTTCTGCATTGAAAGCGCTCTGAACAGAGGTGGCTTTCAGTCTTCATGAGGTCTGAAAATAGAGCAATACCACACAGGAAGATTTTCTTCAACTTTGGAATTTTTTCAAGAAGTGAGGAATTAATGAAAATATTAACCTACACTGGTCTTCATTTAAGTTACCTCCTGCTCTGTTCATATGTGTTTCTTGTGCACTTGATGGCTTCAGCTGAACCACGAGATAAACTGAAAGGTGTGCATGAATATTGTTTTGAATCACAAAGGGCTTCATCTGTTCAAGTAGCAATACAGTAACCACCATTGTTAACAGCAAAGAACTATGATATGTTGTGGAGATGGATGTAAATGTTCCCCACCTTGACTTCTATTCATTATAGACAATTTAGACAAATACAGACTTTTCTGTTTTCTTTGTTGTTTGTTTTCTTCATAAAGTACTTGAACTGTGAAAACACAACTAAAGTGCTCTAAAAGTATGAAGTTACAATGGATCATCTGATGAAAGCTAGCCTATCTTTGGGGTAAACTCAGGAATAAGAGATCAAGAATGTAAGGTAAATGAAGCTGTGCTGTTCTTGATGATCATGTCCACTCATTCTTATTTGAATCCCTCCAGGGAACCTGCTTCAGCAGGAGGCTTGGACTAGATGATCTCCAGAGGTCCCTTCCAACTCCTTACAGCTTCTGTGATTCTGTGATTCTGTGAATTTGGAAGTGATGAAGGAAAAGTGTGTTGAATTCTGAAGGCATGATTATATGTCCTTTTAGAGCAGATGCTAGAGACAGCTGGAAGGCAGCAGCCAAGCAGAAGTCCCCAGCTCTCAGCTGGACCTACAGCAACAGCACGCCAGATGCTTACCATGATCAATTGCAAGATGATGCATCATTATCAGAGAGTCATTCTGGTGACTGATGAACACCAAAGGTTGCCAGCAGCGTTCAAGGCTCAAAGACCAGAGGAGGATGTAGCCTAGAGTCGCAGGTTATTAACTTTCTAGAACATGAACCACCAGCTGCTTCAAGAATAACTATGTGCCTTTAAAGTCAGACTTACTATGTGAAACAGTGGAAGGGGAATACAAATGGGATTTCTTAGTTAAAATTATTTCTGTAACATTGGGAAAGGATTTTTTTGGTTTGATATTGTGCCATTGATCTCCTGTGGAGAAAGCATGCTTTACAGGACACAGTTTGGAAAATCCAAGTTCAAAAGAGTAAATAAATCACTTAGCCTCCCCGTCTCTGTTTTCCCAGCTGTGCATATTATGAAATGCAGCTCATCCTGCAGATTGGTTTTAAGGATTGGTGGGTTATTCAGTTAATATCTGCCAAGAGATGTGATGAAAGAAAGTAGCATAGAAATATAGTGTAGTCATGTTTTCCTGATAGAATTTGCAACTATCTGCAATTTTTAGCTAGAGACTAGGACCTCAAAGGCTCACAAAGACATGAGAACTTCTATTAGGAAGCTCAAACATAGGCAAAATAAGAAGTTGGCTTAGATCAGCCATTTGCCAGGTCTAGATCTAAATTGTTTTCCTGTAAATCAGAAAACCACCAAGATGGAACAAGTTCCACTTGCCTGTCTATGGACCACTCCTGCAGCTGAGCCGGAAGATTACTGGAGTGCTCCAGTCCCATCCACTGCACATGAAAGGGGCTGTTCTCCTACATAATGCAGGGGTTTTCATTGATCAGGTGAGTTAATATCCTAAAGGAGGAAACCTTAACTGTTTTTGTAGGGGATGAGAGAGAATGAGGGTATGAAACTGTGGTTTTACTACTTATCTCCAATCTGATTAAGAAACCCTAGGCAGCCACTTTTCAAGAACCACGCTCCCATATTTACACATGTACTTATATTCTTGCTCAAACCCACAGGTCTGAAGAGCTCTCACAAATACTTCAATTAGTTGAATACATTGGTAAGCGAGGATGGCAATAAAGAGTATTCCAGAGGCAAGTGCTGAACTCAGATTGGACTTAAACCACTTACTGTTGTGTGCAAGCAAAGAAAGCCATTAGAACTGTGGTTTTGCTTGGTCTTGTTATCTAATCACTTCAGAAAGCCAAGGTGTTGGTTGGCTGAAGGGGAGCTGGCCTCTGGGGGAGATCTCTGTTCCAGGCTCAGCTATACATACAGGACACAACATAATTTGTGCCACATCAGTAGGAGACTGAAGCCTGAGTACGTTTAGAGGAAGAGGAGGGTTTTGTGATGCCTAGGTTCAGACATTTATGTTGGCTACTGCAGACAACAGGGAGATATGGGTTCCTCCGGGCAACAATGCGGACATCCTCATTTAGCAGTCACCTTTCTATACCTCCATTTTCCATTTGTACTGGATGTTTGTGAGGTGTAAAAGCAATTCTGCTTCATATTTGGATCACATATTATCCAGTAGATAAATTATTTTTGTCAGTCTGTATGTCCTGTTTGACTTGCTTTACCTGCGATAGAGTCTCTGGCCACAAAAGAGGGCAAAGGACTGTCCTAGAGCACTTGTGACCAACTGGTCAAAACCAAGAGGTGTAATGCAGCTGCCCTTTCAATCCACATTCACAACAAAGCTATTTGTGTGGACAGCTGCTTAAAATGATAATTACAGTCTGTTACTGCAAACAATTGAGTGCAGTTTTTCATATTGTTTAAGATACACCTGGAAGAGGGGTGTTTGGGAGGGATGAGAGCGGGAGATGTAAGAAATTGAAACAACTCTCAGTCACAGTTCACGAGGGGTAAATGTGGTACCGAGTATGCTGCTTATTGCTGCAATGGCAGGACCAGGAAAATGGGGACAGAAAGGCCTTTCTATATTTATTTAGCTCACGTTGCACTGCTGGGGCTTCTCAGGTCTCTGAGTCTGTAATTCAGATGCTATTTTGCAATGCCATTCCACAAGAGCTCAGCTTGTTTATTCTCTGTCTGCTACCTGATGGGATAACCCTGAAAGTAAACAAGCAGTAAATACTGGACCAGCCCTCAGCCACAATGAGTCACTTTTTCACAGCAAGACATGGAGTTGCCTCCAGCGACTTTCAACCATCAGAACTATGTATGTTGGTATGTATCTTGAAGAGAAAATACGCATCCTAAGAGCAGAGAGGGAATCAAATTCACATAGGCTGCTTTTCCGCAGAGAGGAGTCTGCCAGAGGGAGTCAATCATTAGAAAATGGACCCAGAGAACAGGATCTGGAAAAGTTGTCTGCAGGGAGAAGCAGCATCTAGAAGGCTGCTTTGAATCCATGGTGAGTGCTGGATGGTGTATTCACAAGTAGACAAGAAAGTGTCGTTGGAAATATAATTGAAAACATTAAAAAATGTATAATTTTCTGTCATTCCCTGTGGAATTTTTTCTTTTTTTTTTTTGTGTGTGTTCTTCCCCTCTGAGTTTTGTGATTACTAAATCATTTGGAGATTACGACATGTTTCTTTTACAATATGAGTGTATTTGATTTCATTTTACTGTAAAAATTATTTACATTAAAGAGAAAGTCTTCATGGGAGGCAAGTGATTCTTAAAATGATTCTTATTTCTCCCTTAAGTACCTACTTGAGCTAATTAAGGCTAGGCTAGAGACAGGAAGTAATAAGTGACTAGATGCTAATCCAACCAAAGAGTTGTTGTTGAGATATGTCAAGGAAATAATTTACCCTTGCTGCACCCTCTTAGCTAGCAATTGCTTTTGAGCTACAACAAGAATCAAACATCTCAGCATCATTGTCACACATTTAATCTTTGATTTCTATCCACTTCTTTCACTTTTAGATTCTCCTTCTCTGTGTATACCCTGAAGTGCAAAGGGCATACAGCATCTTGAAAGTTGCTAAAAATGGCTGAAGGCAACTTTTCTCAGGAGTGTTTCTGAGCTGAACAAAATAATGTCTGAACACTCTTCCAAGGTCCACAGGAAGAGTAGGCTTCAAGTATAATGCACAAGACATCTATTACAAATGATCTGATAAAGTGTGTCTCCGCTTCTGTTTCTGAATTGGTCCCTGAAATACTATGATTTTTTCCTACCTGATTTATTTGTTATGTGAATTTTCAGGTAATTTGCTCAGTAATTTCCTCCAGCAATTATAAGAGAAGTTAATTACCAGTCTCTATATTGAATATTCCAAAGTGGAGCATTTGCAGTTGGGCTCAGAAGTAAGTTGCAAGATACATTTCTTATAATTTCCCCTCAGCAAATGATTGGACCAAGTTTCCAGTGACTCACTTGAAGCAGCCTTAATTCTGCAGCCATGTGAATGCTTGAGTTCAATGAGCGTATAAAAAATGTTTGCAAGGAATTAGTATTTGCCATGCCTGCTACCATGATATGGCAAACTTAGTCATGCTCCTCTGCTTTAGGGAGCCCTGTAGTGATTAATGTAAGATGCTTAAATGAAAATAATTTCTTGCTTCTTGGAATCAGTTATGAAGGATCAGATTCACAAGGACAGAAGGTGTCTACAAATAAAGACACATTGTAATTGTTGAAGCCATTTACATACCTTATAGTTCTTATGCATTCAGAAAATTCCATGAATACCTAAAACTCAGATGCTTCATGTATTCAGCTTTTGCTTAGTTATTCAGGGCCAAAACACCTGTCTCAGGACCTCTTCAGCTAATGTGTCTCACTGTTTCAGTAGTGCCAACCCACAACAGACCTGTTTCATACTAGAACTTCCTAAGGGAACTGGATTTTTCCAGTTTCAGGACTAGTTTTGGAACAGAGGTGTCGAGGTTTTTTCCTTCATTTGTTCATTCATTCGTTTTTTGCTCTCTCCTGCTATCAGGAAACAGCCGGAGCATAGCATACGAACTTACATGTTTCATGCATCCATGGTTAGCAGCAGTAATTAACACTTCCACAGTGCTTTACATCTTGAAAGACCTTCAGAAACATTAATGAATTGAGGCTTCTCTGTGATAGAGAAATGTGGGAAACTCAACAAACAAAGGGTCTTGGGGCCAGAACATGGGTGGCTGAATCCATATGCTCATTGAACAAATTAGCTGCTGTGCTGTGTATTGTGCCAGAAGCACAGAACTGTCTTCAAGGTTCTGTTAACTACAAGTTCACAGCTTGATTTCTTCAGTGCAAGCTAGAGATTCAAGTTAACAGGAGGTTCATCAGGACAGCTTCACTCCAGAATATTGAGGCCGTGTGAGATATGTGACCTTAAAATTTGCACATGCACAAGTTTGAAAAGCAGGGCAGTGGTTGGATTTTCACAAAAGCAAGATCATCTCTACATAAGATAATCAAGTGACATAATGTCTTCCCTTCCTGCCTATCTAGCATGATTTGTGGGTACAGAAAAGATTTTCCATGAATCACTACAGCTATTGCATACTTTGACCAAAGAGGTCCAGTTCAGCAGGAATTGATGAGTACACTGGGCAGAACAACCTCCTTCCAGCCTTGGAGCAACTTTCTTACCTATTATCAAAGGTGGGATGTGTATTGCAGGCGTATCTTTTCTCCTGGGCTTTTTCTGCTCCAGTTCAGTGATTTGAGAGCCTGGACTCACTCTCTCTCGCTGTGGCTTCTCTGTGATACCATATCTTTTCAGTAGGTTATCAGAAAAGTCTGAAAGTATGCCTGCAGACAAGAATTAGAGAAAATGCCACTTCAGCCTTGTTTACACTGAAGAAATTTGCACTTGTGCAACTTTCCCAGTGACTACTCTGAAGTAAGGCTACATGAGTGCGTGACTTGCCCAGTATGGTGTACATTCTCTTCTGGATTTGCAACAGTGCACATTTCCCCCAAGTCAATTATATCCCATAGAGTACAAGCAGCGAAGCACTGAGGCTAGCTGGTTTCTGGCTGAATCTAATAGACTAAACTGTAGCTTATCAATAATTATGGTGAAGATGAGTGGCATCTTCTATTTCCGGAAGCTTAGACATATTATCAAAGTGGTTTAATTATATGGATGTTCAATCTTCTGCTTGGGAGCAGTGTGGCAACTCAGACATGGTTTGTTTTAAGTAGTGAGACTCTATAATTCTTCATATAATGGTTACTTGGGGTATAAAATGCAGCTTTCCAGGCACTGGGCAATTTCCTAAAAGAGAATTACTGAAGGGCAGATACACGTGAAAGCTGAAGAGTCAGAGTGTTCAATATATGGATTACAAATACCAGAAAACCCCAATGCTTGTTTTTTCACTTGGTAGATGTGAATTGCTGGAGGCACACAGGGGGCCACGCAGATAGTTACTGGCTAACTCCTCTGTACATACGTAGCATGGGAAGAAGAAGTCAATGTGCTTGATACAAGAGCACATCTCTGTCCCCAGAGAGCACACAAGGAGTGCTTGTTAGCAGAGGAAGAGACAAACGTTCATTCATCCTGCAGATCTTGGAAAACCATCAGGTTTCAGTGGCAATCTGCTGCTCATTCTTCCCTTCCCCAGCTTGGTGGCATTCAACCCTTAACCTACAGAGGTATGTCAATGGACAGCAGCAAGGAGCGTTCTACAAGGAGTTCCTTTGTTGCTGTGGTGGTTTCTGGCTTTCCTAAACACTCACCCTTTGCCAGAATCCCCATATGCACAAGGACTCCGCCATTTCTAGGAGAACCAGCCCAAAGCTGGCCTGGATGCCTCTCTGGCCTGCTCCTAGCATCCCTCCCACTCAGCCTCTCCCTGGGCATGAGGAACTGCAGCACTCAAACTGGATTTTTCCCGTCGGCCTGCCTTCCTGGGTACACATAGCGTGGAGCCATGTTCCTGCCTGCTTCCAAGGGGATGTAAATAGGTCTCTGGACCTTTGCCCAGCTTCAGTCCACTCTTATGGAGTGGGATTTCGAAGTAAAGAAATGTACTGCTTACCTGTTAGGGGCGGTGGGGTGTGTATAGCTGGTGTGTCTTTTCTCCTTGGCTTTTTTTGCTCCTGTTCAGTGTTTTGGGAAGGCTGGATAGTTTTACCTTTTCTTGGTTTCTTTTTGAGGTCACAGCTCTTAATCAGCTGTTCTGAAAGATCTTCTGCATGAAAAAATATATGAATAGAAATTGAAGCTGAGGGAAAATAATTAACCAGATGGTAAAAAGAAAAGCTTTAATAGCACTGCTTTCAACCAAGAAGACTAAAATGCCTGTGGAGACATCTCTGAAGTAAAAGTACAAGAGGCCTCTGTGCTGTACTACGTGGGAATCAAGTGACTTAGGTGGTCTTACTGCTTTGTAGGTAGTAGGCATAAAGCAGGCAGAGAAGCTGTGGGCAGCGGTGTGCTACATGGCTGAGGGAAGCTGCACCATCGTGCTGAGGTCCCGTGGCCATCACTGTTTTGCTCAGCTCTGACTGTACAGGCTGTGTCTTAAAGTGTTACAAGGGCACTTTGTGAGGGAAAGATTTATGTGTGAGGGGTCAGTCTGAGGTATTGGCAAGCCAAGCCAGTATATTGTTCCTTTCAAGAGCTGGCTTTATTTCCAGAGCCACGGACCATTTGGTATTCACTTTTGATTTACATAACATTAACTGCATTTTTGGTTTTCTCTTAAAACAAGCCTTGTCTTAGATGACTCAGATGTTCTGCATGGATTTTCTGCAAGGATCTGCATTTCTGGGTGCTTATGCAAGCTGAAAATGTTGAGTCTAGCCTGTCATTAGCATCATCATGCAAACCAAAGCTTTGATTTCTCAAATATTGCTTGCTTTGCTTCCGCAGGGTTCCCCAGCCCTGTGGATGATCTCCTGGTTAAGTCCTTGAAAGATGCAGATTATTTTTTCAGCCCTCCTAGGCTTCCTGTGTGGTATTAATGAACTTGTTTAACTTCCTACTGCCTCAGTTTCCCATCTGTAGAATGGGACTACTTCTGTACTTATTTAAATAAAAAACGTGAAACAATTATGCTTAGTACATCAGTAATTATAGAAATGGTGCTTTTGTTTGGAAATGCTGTGGCAGACATAGGGCAAGGGCATCTTCTTTGCAGGCTGGATCAAGAAAGTTTATAAAATTCTACTGGGCTGAGATGAGACACTCTTTTTTGACAATAAAGTGAAATTGCATTTGTATATTATTATTGTGATCACAAGGGTAACAGTGAGCAAATAGATTTTGGTTTCTGGGCTGCTAAATCTTTATGATGATTTTGCCAGGCTGGAGTGAGTTAATGGTGTTTGAAACAGGCAAAAACCGTGAATATACAAATAGCACATCTATCAAGTGTGAATTCTGGTATACAGGCATATGGTGGAGCAAAGAAGCCTCTGGTACTCTCTCTGCAAAAGTTATGTATGAAATACGTTCAGAGAGGAAACAGATTGCCAATGAAGGGGAAAAAGGTATTTAGAAAGCCATCCCCGTTAGAGGAAAAGGGAGTGTTTGAAATCAATTAATAAAATTGCATATGAAATACCTACTTAAGAAAGGTCCAGCTTTATCCTGGCTTTCAGTTTGTTATTGTATAATTGAAGAAACTGCCCTACTTTTTCTACTAGGGAAAAGAACAATGACTCTTTTTCATTTTTCTTTGTTAATTAACTTTGCTCTGGAGCTTCAGCTAGTATTTATATGCAAGAAAGAAAAACACTGTTTGCCTTTCCATCTGGCAACAGAAGTGTCAGCAGAAGGTGTAATCTATCGGGTTTCATGAGGACTCAGTTGTATTGCTGGAGGGGAAAACAGCCACTGGACAGGACCTAATGATGTGAAGACAACACCTCTCCAATTTCTGCGATGACATCATCTAATAACACTTACCTAAATGGTTACAGTGTGAATCTCGCTTGTCCAGTCTGTCTTCTGGGATATCAAGTGGCTGAACACATTCTGTTGACATCATTGAAATGGGTTTTTCTCCCCCTTGGAAGCTACAGCACAAAAAAAAAAAAAAACAAAAAACAGCATGACATGAAGAAGGCACATTGGTGTTATATTGCTAGCGAGATCAAGAGAAGCTCTTGTCTTCCAGCTGCTCTCTGTCATACAGTCTGCTGACCTGATTTTGCCCAAGCATGCTAAGAGATGCATTTATTCACAATCTTGGTTACATATGCAGTATCCCATTTTTCCACTTACATTGCTGCATGTGACCCGCACAAGCACAGGAAATATGGTGGCTCTAAAGAAGAATATTGATTTTAATTGTCTAGAAAGTGCTACCACATATACAAAGTAAGTGCTAGGAAATAGGATGTTTTGTTCTGATTTTCTTCTATATTATTTTCTCTGCTGTAACCTAATGATTAATAATTGGTGTTTACTTTGCAATCTAACTTTAATTATGAATGCTGAAGTTTTATTCTTACAATTTCAGTTCCTCTAAAAGAGTCTAGATACTCCCAGAGACCCAGGTGTGAGAACTGACTCTGGAAGTTGGCCAGCGCCCACAGATTCCAGTGCCAGTGTGAGGTAGATGTCCTCATAGCCTTAGTAGGAGCACTGGGGACACATGCCATAAAGCTGCTTAAGCACCTGTGGTTTGTTGGTCTCTCTGGATTGCTGCTTTGGTCTTCAAGGTGTTTTATCCCTCCTTATGCAGAAGTGTAAAAGGCCCTGGAGTCCAGCTTCCTACCTGAGAATCCCCAGCATCACCCTTGCTGAGATTTGATGTTTTGAAACTACCAGATGTGGTAGTTTACTACTCACAATATCTGTTTTCTGTTTTGGTGGAATAAGAACAGACTGACTTCCTTGTAGGTAGCAGGAAGGCAGTAAGAAAGAGAAGAAGGGTACAGCAATAGTAGAAGGTGTTGGGAAAAAGTGGAGGAAGGGAGGGGAGGTGGAGAAGGAAGGATAAATAACAGAGAAAGGCAAAAGAAAATGCAATCTGAGAAAAACAGGGAAAAGGAGGATAGGATGAGAGAACAGGAGACTCTATTGTGTGAGTTCATTTTGATCTTGCTGGAGACCAAGAAACTACCTACATTTTTTCTCTGTAAATTGCAGTGGTCATTTGTCAGTAATACTCAGAACATTAGGGCAGTTAACCTCTTTTCTATGACTAAACTTGCATCTATATAAAGAACAATTAAACCTCAAGCAAAATCTAGCCACACAAATATTTACCAAAAAAAATATGAAAGGTCGCAGTCATAATCATGTAATGAGCTAGTTCTTCAGGGAATGGAAAAACACATCCTAAACTCTAGCGACTTCAAAGTAAATGGGACAATATTAACTTACAGTGACAAATGTCAGTAACACTGACTCATAATGCACTTAGAGCATTAACTCCCATACCCTTCAGTATCCAAAATTCACAGAAATTTGTAAAATTCTGCGTTTTCATAAATAATCTACTGAATCAGACCTGGATAAGGGGCTTCACCTCTGAAAATCTGGCCCGCTCCAGCCTCACATCTGTACTAAGGGTTATACTGCCTGGAAATGTTGTTGGCCTTCACAAAAATAAATAAAATAAAACCTTCCACTTAGGAAGACCCTTCATAAAGCAATCTTTGAGTGCATCTTAGCATGGTATGGTCACTCTATTTATCGACTGTGTAAATAAGCTGTAGCTATGGCTTAAAATAAATCAGTCAATGTTTCATTTAAAACATAAACTTTTCTGGCCATATGAAGGGTTGCACTACATTTTGTGATTTGGCAGAGAAATTGTTTATTTCTTCAGTGCCGTTTGATTTTATAGGGCTTGATTAAGGTATGCTGGCTGTTAGCTAAACATTATGATTGTGTTGATAATGTTCTTTTCTGAAGATTGCCCTGTTTAGGAAGTTTTCAATAAAATCAAGGATAGCATTTCAGATTATGGACTTTTTTTAAACAAGTCTTGAGTGAAAAGATATGGACATACATAGTAAAACCTAACTAAAATTGGTAGTAACTTACACTGGCTGGGAATGCCTTATAAAATATGATTAACTTTGGTTTGATTTCACTAAGATTTTTCATTGAGTTATTTGACTACCTTGTTATTTTTTTCTTAATTTAATAGTTTGAAAAATTGTGTTTTAAAATAAATCCTTTAGATCTCTCTTTATATTTTCACAGTCAGAGATGTCAAGTCCACAGCATCTGTAGTGCTTTAAAATATGGTTTTACAGGCTAAATTCGGACCCTTTTTGTTATGAAAAGCTTGTCCTGCAGAAAGCTTTGCTTTGCTTACAAATGCATTTCCACACTGCACATTGTGACAAAAGAATACAAAGAGAAAGATGACCAGAATATCTTGTGAGTTTTGGTGTCCTGGGTCTATACATATTGCATATGATGTGCAAACGGGTGAGTGATGTTATTTCCTGTCGCTGTGCATTACACACGAGTCATTCATTCAAACGAGGAGGTGATCTATGTGAGGATTGTAATGGTGCTTTCCCAAACCACTGAAATCAATTCCCGACACTGAAGAAGCAGATTCCCCAGTAATGTTCCATGTGGACGGAAGACTGCTATCGTGACTGCATGAAGTCATTAGTATGCCTTTACAAATGGAAGCACATTCTCAGATCTTAGTGTGTTAAGTGCAATTCTTTTCCTACCAGCCTTCATGCTAACACAATTTGCACTGTGCTGCAGTCACCTTTGTAGGCAATGCCTGCCATTTGCGTGGTGGACTGTGATTTTTTTTCTTGCACTCTATTATATCTCTTAACATAATGAGCCACATTCACCCTTCGTGCAGCTTTAATGCTTGCAGTGAAGCTCTAAATCACACTCAGCAGGAGACACTGTCTGAAATGGATATAGATTTTTCCATATGAATTAGAATTCAATAGTCACTTAGCCTGAGACTTCTGCACAACACAGCCAGGCTGTACCGCCCTCCCACATGGATGTGTGCTCAAAGGAGTCACCTGCAGTCTCCTACTTTAGGGAAAAGACAGAGCAGAGATGCCTTAAATGCTTCTGTAAAGGCTGAGAAGAAGTTCTGGTTTTTTTCCTATATAGTTTTTTCCCTTGTAAAAGCAGTCAGCATTGAATAGGACGGGCTGAACTTACGCAGAGAGAAGAACAAGGAATAACAAGGCAGGTTAAAAAGTGTTGGTATGACTGAAAGTTACTTCAGCTTCACATGGACCAGCTCTCATGCTGATCACTGTCATACAATAGCAAAACTCCAAAACACACTCTTCTAAGACACGGGGATTCACATGGAAAATGCCTGAACTTTTCACTTTCTAAATTACAACTTTGATACTTGTTAACTTAAAGCAAACACTCTGAATTGTTTAGTTGTGTTTTTTTTTTTCAGAAGTTTTTGGAGTGCCCTGATGTTGCTACACAGAAAGGAGGTGTACAGCTTCTACCACTTGCAAACATAGTCTTAAAACACATGCACACATGCATGCAAATATTAGGATTCTTTTCTTTGCCTAAATTGCAGGACTTCATCAAAAAACCCACCAATGAAATTAATTCTAGGGACCTATTAGGTATAAATATTTTGCCTACAGATGGATGAAGAGCCGAATTTTCTTTTACTGTTTTAATGTGTTGATGGTTTAATGGAAATACTTTTCTCAAGTGATCAGGCTGGAGCTTAATGAAGGCTCAGCAAAGATACGCTAACAGACTTCTACCAAAACAATTTAAATCTTTTGAGGTCATTTGACCATGTGATGTTCAAGTCACCTTGAAATGAAATCTCCTGAGAGAAATCTCCCTTGCAAGAAAGAAAAGTAAAGCTCTGAGAATAGACCTAAAGAGTTGGACTTTTCTCATTTGATCCTGACCTAGGCACAGAAATGGTTTTGTGCCGAGGAAAGTTACTCTGCATTTCTTGCCTACTCCTAGGATCTGAAAGGTTGTAGGTTCTAGGCAGCTACATGGAAGTTATGCACGTTTATTTGGATCTAGACTCAAGGGACAATGCAATTCTCAAATGAGTCATCAGTAGATGACTATTCTCACCCATAAAATGGAGAATTTTTTGATCTGCAATTCTTGTCAAAGTTTACAGAAACTAATTGGCCATGTATATCAGGAGTCCTCACCACTAAGGACATGACTTGTTTTATATACATTTCATTTCTTTTCATTATTTTCCTTAGAATTTGTGAACTGACTCTTTGTAAAGCCTCCACAAACTGTGCTTCTGAGGACTTCAGTAGTCTCCTGCTGTCCATAAGTATGTGGATTATTAATATTTTTTTATTATTTGGTCAGAGGAATATTTTGTTTTCACAATTGACAAAAATCCTGCAACAAAAGCATGCTCTAGTTTGCAAGACATGCCTAATCATTAAAGACATCCTTGGTGTGTTGACTTGGAGGCTACCTAAATGAAAGTACTCTTAAGAGCATCCTTCTGCTGGGTGGCAGTAGGCAACCTGAATTTAATGGGTATTTATTTTGATATTTTGATAGTAACATTGCCACAGAAGCCTGTACAACACTAGTTGCCTGTCTCTTTCTGGACCCAGAGCAGTTCGCAAGAATGTGTTTCTGCCACGAGCAACAGGGTACAGGTCTTGGGGCAGGTGGACAGCCAAAATGCAAGCCTGTGTATTCCTGTCAGAAGGGTGGAGGGTGTTGTGCCTCATCTTTGCTTTGCTTTTCTTCTAAAGGCATTTGTTGCAGGGGGAATGAAAAGCCAAAACAGTGGTCCTGGGCAGTTTGGGGTGAATTAGCCCCTTGCTGTGCACTTGTCTGAGCCGTTGCTTGAGTTGGTTTCAGAGTCAATAGCGCTACTGGAAGAAGGAGAGCTCAATAGCCAAAATGGAGAAAATGGGGGCCCTGCAGTGAGACAGCATGTGAGTGTACTTGTCAGCATCCCTGTATGCATGGGCCTGGCCTTGCTAGCACCCAACAGATGGAAACGTGAACAAATGTGACTGTCTCATGGTGTGCTGCCCCATGCAGACATGATCCAGAGGCTGGACTGCAGCAGCTACTGCTCTGAGGGCTGTTCTTTGCTACATTGCCCTGAGAGCTGCTCAGGCATCAGAGGTTGCCCTCTGAGACTGGTGCATCTCCTCTCATCATGCACAACATTACGGTCTCCTGGCAGGTTTTGGTTCTTTTTTTTTATTATTATTCCTTTGCCCTCCTCAGTCTCGTTTCAATGTACACATGAGCAAGGAGGGATGGTCAAGCTCCCAGCACCCTCATCAGCTCTTCTTTTCCTTCAATAAACCTGCATGGCGTGAGAGGGAAAGACTTATCCTTGCATGTCCTCTGCAGGCTCCTACAGTGTCAGTAGGCACCTTATTTGCACAAGTGCGTAAATTTGACTAGTGTGTAAAGAGAGAGTAAGACACCATCATCTGGCTGTGGGCATCTTGCTCCCAACTTCCAGTCACAGAGCTCATCTGAAACAGCTCCAGGGGCACAGGAAACAGCACTGTGCCTGTGTGTGCTTGGCTCCTCCAGCCTGCACTCAGCAGGAAGCCTTGGCTTCTCTGCAGGCACCTGCACCCATTCCCTGGTCCTATCCTACCCCTCTACAACTACTTCCCAGGCACATCTTGTAACAAAGCAAGGCCACCCATCTGCTGCTGTTGGATACCCTAAAAATAGAAAGTCTGGGTGCTCTTGCCTTGAACTCCAAACTTTCCACTACAAGTTTTGCTATATTTTTAACATTACTCTATTGGGGTGATGTCTTTCTGGGCACAAAGAACAGCCTCATGGTACTTTTTCAATTATTTGAGCACTAGGCTGTTCTCTCCAGGCATTCTTGTGAGATTAGTTTAATTTATGTTTCCTAAAGCATACTTAAAACTTCTTAGGAAACATTAGTTATTTGAAAGCCTGATGCTGGTGTCTCTGTCCACCAAAACTTTTGCTAATAGTACTTGCACAAATGCAGCGATCCCTCAGACTTCTCTGGGAATAGATTTTTGTCACAGACAGTGCACTTCTAAGAGTTAGCTGAAAACCAGCCTGGGCTGAGGACTGACTCCCAGGACCTCCCGTAAACTTGTACAAAACCAATCCCAATGGTTAAACTTCAATCAATGGAAAAATATACAAGATACTTTTGCAGAGGTTCTGGCTGCAAAGTTTCTGTCATTGCAGAAAATAAAAAACGAGAAATCTTCCTTAACTATTTCCATATGGTGCAAACCAATCCTTGCATGTGCCAGCTCTTTGCACTGGCCTAAGGAAGCCCAGTACCAGCTCCCATTCTGCTTCTCGCAAAGTGTTCTGCCCCAGCATAAAAGTTAGCTGAGGCTGTTTGTTCCCATGTCCTCCCTCCCCAAGACCCCATCACACATGTTTGAGCCCCAGCGGGGCATCACTACATATAGGAGCATCCCCAGACTGCTCCCCATGGGATGGATGACATGAGATTTACCCTGCTAGAGGAAAGAGAGGAGAAAAAGAAAAGAGCTAAACAGGAGGCGACCCAGGCGGGAGGGTGGATGCGGTACTCACGGAGCGGCGGTGGAGAGGCTGTGATTCGGCGTTGGGGCTGTCTGGACCTCCAACGTCCCGGGCTGGGTACCGTGGGCACTGCTGCTCCCTTATTAAGGGAGCAGTGGGAGCGGTTGCTATGGTGATGTCGGGATCAGGAGTCCTCCGGGAGGCTGGGACTCAGCATCCCCACTCCTCTGCACCCAGTGGGTTTTGGTGGGGTGGGGGATGCCGGCAGCACCTCAAGGAGAAGGCATCTCTCTGGTCAGATGCTCAGGGTGGTGGGAGGGATGTGAAGGATTCGGAGTGCAGTGAAGGGAGCCAAAAGGCAAGCCGCAGCCGCTGTGTCGAGAAGCACAGGGGGAATGGCAAGGGGAGGGAGTGAGGCTGCTGCTGTCTGGGACCCAGGGGAGAGCCGAGGATAAAAGTGGAGCGATGAGGCAGGGCACGTGTCTGGGAACAGCACCAGTAGCACAGAGAGTGATGGGCAGGCTGAGGTTCAGCAGTGACTGCAGTGTTTGTGTGTGCATCTGGCCACAACGAGTTACACAAGCAGGGTATTTATGGGGCCAGGCAGGGAGTCTTCTGCGGCTGCCAGTTTGTTTGCCAGTGGAAACCACTCTCTCCTATTTTAGCCCACTGTATTGCATGGAGCTGTTCCAAATGAAGGAAAAATATACAAACATGCCTGATGTTGGAAAGCTCTGGGAGAAGCACTCTACTCAGTGGTGGGATTGTGAGCTGCCCCTCTCTTGGTATTCATTTGCAACAAAAATGCCTTTTTCTATCCCCTTTCATTAAAACATCCTTAAACACTGTGACTGCTCACAGACATTTTTTCCTTGCAATTATCTTCACATTTTTCCCCCACTCAGTAACTGCAATTTAGCCACCACAGCATGGACTGCATGCTTTGAATTAGCTGGGGTTTCTTTCATAAATAATATATTGTCCAGATGGCCCAAAGGGGCAAAGTGCTAATTCCCATTTCTGCAAACTGTGCAGCACCCTCACATCCTGTGTGCTTCAGACACAAAGCGCAGACAAAATTAAACACTCTGAAGACATCACGTGGAAACACTGCAAGTTTTCCCTGTCGATGTCTGGGAGAGACAAACGCATTCGTTACCTTGCAGAGTATAATCTGTGTGTGTTTATGTGGCTCAGAGACTCGTTTTTAAAAGCAAGCTCATAAAGGCTTAAATCACTCCCGATAAGTGGAGCACAGGCTCCTGTACAAAGTACACTAAGAAATTTTTAGCGTGATTGAGATCTCTAACTGCAAAAAAAAAAAGAAATTTCCAAACTACACAACCCCTAAACTGCTCATAAAAAAACTGTTTTTTCCATGTAACTTTGATTTTACTTTCAACATTGTTGAGACTATCCTGTTGCAGTCAGTTTTATAGAAAAATCCTTTATTTTTACATTGAAATGCCTTTTATTTGGAAACATAAGTTATTTTGTGATTTTCCATGAACTCAGCAGAATCAGAATGAGGCCACTGAAAAATGGGCTCATGAAACATGAAACAAAACCATTCAAATCTGAAATATGATTTGAAACTCAGCTCAGAATTGCCTTTTGCATTTTGATTTTCCTGACCAAAACAGTCAGTTGGTCATTTACAGCACTGCAAAAATTCCCCGAGGATGAGAAAATCGCTTCCTGTTCTCGCCCCCAGATCCCAAGGATGCTTTGGGAATGTTACAGGATAGCTGTAAGCACAAGGAAAGGGGCCTGTCACACTCAGCAGGATCACACTTCCAACCCCATTTGCCTCATACACTGTCAGGTGCCATACAACGCCACAAAGCATTGCACTGTAGCAGAGGATTTATCCCAGTCTTTCCAGAGGGACTTTCACATTAATGGTGTGATGGAGGATTTACTCCTGGATCTGATCTTTTAAATGTTTACAGTTGTTATCTCTCTTGTAAGAAGGCTGGGACTCCTTCCAAATTTCTAATCCTTCCTGCTCAGTTATTTCACAAGCACAGCCTGGAAAATAGTCTGAGCCTGGAAGAAATCTGCACTTTAACCTTCTTCCATTCTATGTGAGCATTCCCATCAGCACTTGGGAACTCATCTTGTAATTAAAGATAAGCACATGTCTAAAAGTTTCCAGCCTAGTGCTTTAGAAGACAGGCAGTGCAGCTTTGACAGATGGAAAAGGAGGGGTCAATCTAATAGAAGCCAAATACACACACGCATATATACATAAATGTATACATATGTGTATATATAATTATTACCTACCTATGCATATTATTTTTATATTTGTTTCTGGCTTGGTTTACAATTCAAGGTTCAAAGTTTTGTATGTCCAAAGGGCAGTAAGAGTTTGGCCTTCCTTGGATACTTTTTCCTGTCAGAACCTTTCCTCTCTATACAGAAAAGTTGGCTTACTAAAGCTTTTTAGCATAGCATAAGAAAGAGAATGTTATTTTGCAAGATACATGGTCTCCCTTGTTGTTTTGCTCGTTGTTACATAGTAGGTTTTCAGTTGGTTTTGCAATGCAAGCATAGCTGGCTTTGCAATGCTGTGGTAGCTAATAAAGATTTTTCCCATCCATAATTTTGCTCACAGCAAATTCACTTTGAATCTGTTCCAACTGAAAGCCAGAACAGCAATGTCAGTCCAGTACAATCCAGTTAAAACACTGGATTTATAGATGGGGAAGCCAGACAATGCTCTATTCTGGCATAAGTGAGCCCGCTGCTTGGGCCAGATCGTATGTGATGTATGAAACAGGTCTGGTGTGATAGGATTTGAGGGTTGTTTTTTGAGGAAGTCCTGGCTGAGTAAGACTGTTATTATACCTTGATTTATAATACAGGTTTTTTTGGTTTGTTTGTTTAGAAGTCTTAGACAAAATAAAAATCCCACCATGGGGATGGAAGGGGAATTTCTCCAAGTAGATCCCTTAGCTTTGACAAGCACTGAAGTCAGCAAACCTTGTACTCCATGAGGCCTTTAAAATGCTGAGGTCTGTGTTTTCTTATTTTCTGCTCTCCTCTCTGTGCCATCATTAAAATAGTTATCCTATGAAAGAATCCTGTACTAGTCTTCTTTAAAATACATTGCCTTTTTAATGAACATTGTGGTCTGGAAAAAATGCCACACACACAAAGGAAGCTGACTAATGCAAAATCTAATGGAAGGCCTCAATGCAAAACCCTCTCTCAAAAGAGGTGAGGGTGAGCACAAGTAATGGCACCAGGAGGTCCATTGCCCAAAACGATGCCATTTTTGTCACTGCAGCATATTCCACGTCTAATGCAGAAGACTATAAAAGGCATTACAATCTAGTATATAATCAAAGTTATAAACAGAGAGGTTTCACTGTGGCTGTGCGGGGGTTTCATATTCATCTACTTATGTTAAGGCTTGCTCAGATTTGACTGGCACAGTTTTCAGATGAAATAAGAGGTGCTGGTAAGGGAAGGTGGAAATGAAGAGTAGATTCATTTTTAACAGAGATTTATTTTAGGCACTTAAAAGTTGTTAATGATCCAACCTCAAGTGACTTTTCTATGTTGTAATGCACGGTTACACCCTAGCTAATACTCCATCCAGATAAGCACACTCAAGCTTCACATGCTCAAGACCACCTTTAAACTCTGTTGCTTATTTCTGTGTGAAAGCATACTGCACCATACAGAAAGTTTGGTCCAGGTTTGTGCTAACTCACCTGCATGTGTGTGCATGCCCAAAATACGTTCATACATGGAGAACTGAGGAATTTTAACTTGTAAGGATTCATTTATTCATTTGATCACTGCATAAATGTTACCACAGATATAAGACTGGTTGATTAAATAAGCTACTTTGCAGCCAGAGTAGTTTGATCAATAGGTCAATGCAAAATGTTTTTTCATCAGACATATTGCTCAATGTACATTCAATATTTGTCTTTGATGGTTTCCCATTTAGCTAGGGGGGTTAAAAGTGCAATAGATTGACACCTGCCCTCAATATACCTAACTTTTCAGACAAATGCTTATAAACACACCTTCTCTTTGTGTAGAAGAATACTCACACAAGAGTTATAAAGGGTATATTGTGTTTTTCATAGACCCAAACATCTAGATAGCTCAAGTGTTTTAAATAGAAGGCTCACTTTAGGAAATTCATTGCCTTGTCCTGGAAGACAGCACTTTTGTCTTGAGTCCAAGAGGGAAACCATCTATATTTGTTGTACTTCTGAGTGAAACCTTCAAGGCTGGAGCAGTCTCGAAGGCTATAGGGAGTCCAGGATTTGTAGATACTGCGACAGATGGCCAATGTGGACATCCCCCCTGCTGCCCCTTCAAAGGTTAAGGGGATTGCAAAAGGGATTCAAAACGCTGGAAGATGATAACCCCATTTAGAGTGGCAAAAGGAGTTTCTATGTCAAGAGTCACTGCCATGCCAGGCTTCCTTGTACAGTGCTGAGGACAAGAAGAGTCACTCTAAGTTGTCAAGAAAATGAGTGTAGATTGTGCAGATTGTACATTTTGATAGGTACCTTAGCATTTTCTGTTGTGTCTAGCCTATGACTGAATCTTCCCGCTTACTCCAGGAGGAGTAAACTGGGAGAAAATAAAGAAGAAAATGTCGTGGCTTTAAATGATAAAGAAAAATTTTCAGGCTCGTCACTCCTGAAGACTCTGTTTCATGGTTTACATCAGTCCTTAGGTGAGGAGGTTTTTTGAGGGGTTAATTCTAGAGGAAGACAGATATAAAAATCTAGTAAATGGCAGATGGCCTGGGAGCTATATTCCAGAAGGACTTGTAACAAAGCAGCAGCAGATGACCTCTGGCCCCTGTAACTTATACTTCACCTTAAATACACAGGTCTTCCACAGCATAGGGACAAGGTGGGAGCTGCGATCGAGTGAGAGCTGTCCTTTGTCTCTGAGAAATGTTTCTGAGGCATTTGATTTGTCGTGCTGTTCCTTATGTTGGAGCTGTCATTCCTCACCTTCCCCTCCAATGTCCTGCTCTAGTTAATGAAGTGCTGAATCAGCATCTTCACATGCTCATTAAAAAACTGGGTCTGTCCCTGTGCCTTGCAGCGTGGTAGCAAAGAGAGGAAGTCATCTGAGCCAACGTCTGAGAATTCTCCTGACAAAGGCTATTTTTGTGTGTATTAACCAGTAAACACTGTGTTAGAATAGGAATAAGCTAGTCTTCATTGAAGAAAAGACTACAAGGCTTTAAACTCGGCCCATGAAACCAAGGTGAAAAAAGCATTCCACATGGAAGGGTTTTTCAAGATAATTTCAGGGAAGCTGAATATTGCCTCCTCTTAACTTCATTGGGAATCTTTCAGTTCAATGCAAGCATCCCAAAAAGTCGTACTCACTCTTTACTATTCACGTTACAGCAGCATCATAAGCACTTTGTTAGTCACTGCCCTGCCATGGAATGACAGCATATGTCTGTGCTGATGAACTTGTGGTTAGCAGCTGGCTCCGGTCTTGAGGGGGAGCCTAGCCAGAGACACTAATTTGCCCAGCAACACTTAGAGGAAGAGTTATGAGCTGCATCGCTGTCATTTCTGAGCACCTTCCTTGTAGAGGAAGAAATGAGAACATATCTTTGAATATTCTGAGGTTTTCTTCTTTTGGGTCTACAAAGCAAAATCTATCTAGTTTTCAGAATTTACAGTCCCACAGTTCAGCAGATGAGAAACCATAATCATTTAATCGAATCATAGAATCAGAGAACATCCTGATCTGGAAAGGATCCACAAGGATCATCACCTCAAATTCCTGGTTCCACACAGGACCACCCAAAATTCAAACCCTGTGTCTAAGAGCATTGTCCAAATGCTCCTTGAACTCTGGCAGCCTGGGGCTGTGACCACTGCCCTGGGAAGCCTGTGCCAGTGCCTGACCACCCTCTGGTGAAGAACCTTTTCCTAGCACCCAGCCTGGCACTCCCCTGACACAGCTCCATGCCCTGTCCTCGGGTCCTGTCGCTGTCATCAGAGAGATCAGCGCCTGCCCCTTCGCTTCCCTCATGAGCAAGCTGCCATGAGGCTTCCACTCAGTCTCCTCTTCGTAGCCTTCCTATTAAATTGTCTAGTGGATGAATAAGTGAAGATGTTCTCTTTCAGCTGCTTCAAAGAGTCTTTGCTCCCTTTGCCTCCTGCTTTTTTGAAAAGGCCAATGACCATAACACGTTTAGAGGGCTGGTTGATGGACCGCACTTCTGCCTAACTAGTAGTTGTCCGTGCTGCAGTGTGGGCCTGCTGCCTCTTGTCCTTCCACCACTGAGCACCTGTGAGAGAAGCCAGGCTTTGTCTGCTTCCGCGCTCCCAGCAGGCAGCTGTAGGAAACACTCAGGCCTCCTCTGCCTTCTTTCCTGGACATTGACCCAAGGCAGCTCCCCTGGCCTGCCCTCTGATGCCAAGTGTCCTGACCGCTTCCCAGCCCTGAGGCCCTGGGCAGGACCCTCACCCCCCCATGGCAATGTCTTTCCTGTACCAGGGACACCAGGAGGATATACTGAATATACACACAGACTCTGGAGTTGCAAAAAAAAACGAAAATAGAGAAATATTTATTTTTTGATTATTTTTCTGGATTTGGAGTTGTTCTTTATTTTTGTGGGTTCATTTTGTTCTTATTTTTTTCTATTGTTTTCTCTTTTTTGAAT
>WBMW01000246.1:5505-73309 GCA_013396635.1 Penelope pileata
AAGACCCGCCTGGACGCCCACCTGTGCAACCTGCTGTAGGGAACCTGCTCTGGCAGGGGGGTTGGACTCGATGATCTCTCAAGGTCCCTTCCAACCCCTGCAATTCTGTGATTCTGTGTGATTCTGTGATTCACTGAGAATTGCAGCTGCTTCCATGGAACCAAGTTGATGCACTGGTGTCACACAAACAAGGTCAGATATCCCACTAGTTTTGTGTTTTTGTTGCTCTTTTTTGATGTTTTAATAAAAATATATATAGAAAAAAGTGTTGTTAGTTATATACATTAACTCTATCACATTGTATGTGTGGCCCAAGACAACTCCTCTTACTCATGCAGCGCAGGCCAGAAGGTCGGACAGCCACGGGACAGGGTGACGATCCCCCATCACCTGGGGGCTGCCATCCCTCCCCTTCATGCAGACCCCCCCGAGCTGCAGGGGGGGGTCAGTGACTGCATCAGCACTTGTGTGGAAATCCCACAGCTCCTCACCACTGGGCTGAAAACAAAGGTCTTGCCATGGAACAGCCCGACACAGGGAGAGAGATAATTACTTTTCTGGCTCTGTTGCTCTCTTCCTTCACCTACAAAATAGGCACAGCGAACAGACCAAGCAGCTCCTCCTTTAGAGGCCAGGAAGATGCTTTCATCTCACTGCTGTGGCAAGCTAAAAATAAACCAAAGGAATAAGGGATCTTAAATAAATTCTGAAGTTCCAAAGTTTCTCCTAAAAAACCAACAAAAATACAACAACAGCTGTGCACTAGGACAATCCTTGTGATCAGTGAACCCAACCCCTCTCCATCTGCCCCCTCTCCCAACACAACATCAACCACGCTCCTGCACACCTTGCCTTGCAGCACTGCCTTCCACACAGCCCCTCTTTCTCCAGATGACAGCCCCAGCCTCAGCAGCCGCCCTCCAGCCTCCCAACGCTTTCTGCAGTTTCCCAGAGGGGCTCTCACAGCACAGGGAGGATGCAAAATGTTCCCTTTGTCCTCCAGCCTGGATCATGCAAGCACTGCAGCTCAGACCTTGTGCTGCTTACCTTATGGGCCCCATCCTTGGCTTGCGAGCAGGCAGGTGCAGCTCGCAGCGTCAGGAAGTCCCAATTAGCAAAGGAACTCAATTAGCAGAATAACTCCCTCTTGTCAAATGCAAATAATAACAATAACAATAATAATAAATATAAATTCTTTCTGAAGTCTCAGCTTGCCTCCAAGCTGTGTCACCTGGCTGTCCCAGACAAGACTGAGTTCTGGTTTGCTGGAGCAGAGGCAGCTCCAGAAAGCAGAGGGGAAAAGGGAAATTCAAGCAAGAAATGAGATGATTCCATGTCAGCAGCAGAGCCAAAACACAGCCAGTCCCTATCAAGAGTCCCAGCACAGGTAACTGGGGAGCATTTCTCATTCTTTGTGGGAGGAACAGAGAGACACAAGGGTGCTGCTCAGCGAGCGTGGCTCATCCTGCAGGGCAGGATCCTGCCCCTGACAGCAGGAGCTCGTTACGGGGTGTACACAGGCTGTCTCCGGGGGGAGATTTATTCTTAATGGGAAAAGCAAGGAAAACCCTTGCCTCCTTATTTCACACTGATTCCAATGCGAATGAATTTATACTGGCTCGAAATAATCTTTCAGCCGGAGCGGGCGGCCAGCAGAGGGGGTGATGGGTTTTCTGTTTGCCCTGTAGAGAAGAAAGGGCTCTCAGGGAAGGCAGGCACAGCTCCCCGTTGCCAGCAGCTCCTGCTGCAGGGCTGGGGGCAGCAGGGAGAGGCTCAGCTCCACTGGAGCGTGGCACAGCCCTCTGTCCCCTCTGCAGCCCGGGGAAGGGTGCAGTGCTGAGAGCAGAGCTGGGCAGAGCCTCCATGGGGCAGCCCCAGCTGGGGGAATGTGCTCTGGAACAAAAGGAGGGACAGCTCTCTGCCCAGGGGCATGAGGAGGGCTGTACCTACAGGTGTCTTTGCAGGGAGGGCTCAATGCTTCATGTCCAGCTCTGATGTGCAAGGGAGGACAAGTGGTTTCCTGAGCACCCCTATTGCTCCAGGGCCTGCCAAAGGTTTCCAGCAACTTCAGCAGCTTTGCAGGACACCCACCACCACAGCACTCAACCTATCGACCCAGGTTCTGTGTCCCCTGAGCAGCAACATCACCAGCACCAACATTTGATGGGACAAATTGGGACCACCACACTCAGATAGCTCGCACCCCACCACTGATCCTCCTGCATTCAGCACCCTGCACCTCTGCCCCCGCACGCAGCAACTACCTCACAGCAGCAGTCAGAGCTCCACACTGCACCTCTGGGCTCAGCAGGTTCCCCTCACTGGGGAATTCCTCCTCTCTGGGGGAGGTGATGGTACATCCATGATGCAGAGCATCCAGATCTGCAGGGTCTGCACCAAGGAGCTGCACAAAGCAATTGTTAGGGTGTTAATTATTTGCTGCCGAATATTATTAAGTTGCAGCATGACAGTGGGATGTCCCAGCCAGCACAGGATGCAGCACAGGTCACCTGGAGATACACCGCTCCCTTCCATCACTGCTCAGCAGCCCAAATCCTGGTGCCTGTGGGACATCCACCCCAAACACTGGCTGGTCAGAGGGAGCAAGTCAAGCAGGGTTCCCCAGGTTAATGGGAAACCTGTCACTTGAAATGTCACTAGTGAAGTGGCAATGATTAAATCCCAGCCTGGAGTCTGCAGCCCATTTCTTATTGACTGCATCAAGTGCCTTACATCGACGGGGCTTCTGCAAAATACACCACGGCATGGGAAAATCAATTCATTATTAGACCGGCCAGGCCACGGAGGTAAGCTTGAAAGGTTTGCAGGCAAGAGCCAAAGAATCTGGTGTTCTTCCAGCCCTAACCCAAGCTCTCGTCCATGTGGTGCCCTCCCCTCCAGGCTCAGACAGCAGATACCAGCTGGGAAGGGAGGAGATGTGCCTGGGTCAGCTCCATCCCTGCTGTCCCCATCACGTGCTGCTCTGCTCCTCGCTGTCCTCACCCACTGAGGTGGAAGGGACAAAGCCTCCTCCCCTGTGGCTGCACCCCAGAGCCTTTGAGAGGGATTTGGGAAGGGAGGGGAGGAGGGCACTGCAGCCCCAAATGGGCTGCTCCACACCCAGGCTCAGGGCCCTGCGGGTGATCTGCAGTGCTATAAAATGCCCTGTTGATAAAGAGGGAAAGAAAGGAGACAGAACAACCCAAATCTACAACTCCACAGCCTAAGCTGACCAATATTTTTTTATTATTATTATGTTTTTTTAAAGCCCTCAGCTGCAGCTGACCCATGGCCCAATTATCAGGTGTCCCTCTGCCAGCCCTCATGAGCACCCAGGGCCATGCCGCTGCCATCCCTGTGCCACCCCCAGTTCCTAGGAGTGGGATCACGCAGAGTTAAACGGACATTTCTGCAGTTAGGGGCTGGTCTATGAGCCAGGCATTTCTCATGCTAAAAGGGAAGCAAACGTAAACCCACCAGGGATGAAAAGGTCTCGCTGAGACAGGCTGCAGAAATATGGAGGCAAGCAGCTACACAACAGTGCTAAATACAAAACTGCCATGCCCTGTCTTTTTTTTTTTTTTTAATTTTAAAGAAACCAGCTTTATCCAACATTACTGTGATAGAAAAGAATCAACTCCTTTGCACCAGATTACCTCTATTTAAATAGATTTGTTTTATGCCATTTGCCAGAGAAACGCATCTTCCACTAGCAGCCAAGCAAAGCTCTTTGCTTCTTCTAAAAGGCAGCAAAGCTCTCCACAATGTGTGACCAGCAGGGAGGATGCTGAGGGGCTCTATTTTCTACTCAGAGCTCCCAGTAACATGACTGCTTACGTAGCTTCAAAGGGAGCCCAGTTCTTGCAGTTGGCAGCACGTGGAGCTTTGCCACAGCAAACAGCCCCCCCCAGCAGCACGGGCCCTCCGCGTCGAGCAAAGGTTGCTCCTGGCTTTCTCAATCCCTTTGGAAACAGCGAGGTTTGGGGAAAATCAGCCAAAAGCAAGTGCTGGCCTGCAGCACTGAGTGATTCTGAGGGCTGTGCTCCCTGGCTGTGTCTGTGGCCACACTCACCCTTAAAGGAGCTGGGATCAAAGAATGGCATGGGTTGGAAGGGACCCCAAGGATCACCAAGTTCCGACCCCCCGCCACAGGCAGGAGCCCAGGAGCTCACCCAGCTGCCAGCAGCCGTCCCCCATCACCACGCTGCTCGCAGCCACGGGAGATGCTGCTGGCAGGGACACTGCTGGCCTGAAGGATGGTTATGGGAGCTGTGCTCCATTAACAGCTTGTTAATGGGTGGAAGGAGCATGTGCAGGAATAACCTCTATCTGTCATCCCGCGCTCAGCTGAAGGCAGAGGCAGGAGCGCTCCACAGCCCTTCTTCGAGCAGGAGGGAGGACATGAACTCCTCCAAACACCTCCTGGGGGTCTGACAGCCCTCCATGGCACCCACTGGGTGCTTGGAGACCCATGGGACTGCCCAGCCCACAGCTGCCCTGCTTGAGGAGAGGTGCTCAGTGACCATCCCTGAGCAAGGAGGAGGGAAGAGAAGCAGGGATAGTGACTGTGAGAGGGGGGGACAAAGCCAGGAGGCAGCTGGCCTCTTCCCTGCAGCCCATGAGTGCATGCAGGCGATCCCTGTCCTCCTGTTGGATGCGTACCGCTGTTTTCCCCAATTAATCTTCAGCTAAACGCTGACAGAGGAATCAGAGAGGATAATTAAGAAAAATGCCAGGGTGCAAATTCAGTTCTGGCCAAGGGTATTTAAATAGCCTGCAATAAACACACCTGACTCCCAGGTGCAGAGTTTTGCTTTCAGAGGAGCTCGGCACTCAGCCATGGCTCCTGCACTGGAGAGCAGCAGGACCAGGCACACCGCAGCAAGGGCAGGTTCCTTTCCACGGAGGGTGCAGAAGCTCACCCCAGACCCTGAGAAGAGTGGGAAGATAGTGTCCAGGAACAGCATTCTGAGGGGAAAAAAAAGCACAAAACAAACAAAAAAAACCAAACTAGATCTACCCCATCAACAGCTGCATCGGCCAGGGAGCCCTGCTGGAAGCAGCAGGCTGTAACTCAGCACAGCAAACAGCAGCAATCTCACACTGCTGATCTTGGGCTGGGCAAAACAGAAAATCAATGAGGTGTTCTGGATTTGTGCCAGCGCCGGGAGAGCATCACAAAGACAAAGCCAGCGGATTTTCCGCTCTTGGCTTTCGGCGGGCTGAGAGCACGCTCAGCTTATTTTCCACCAAGAAATGAGACTGAAGATTGCAATCCCCCTTTGCATCCTCCAGGTTCTTCCTCGTGCTCTTTCTTGCGCCTGCCAATGCCTTTTGCCTTCTGTGAATTTCCTTAACAATCCTTCTCCCCGGTGCAGAAGAGCTGATCTTCAACTGGATAATAACAGGGCAGCGTGCAGGGCCCGTGGGTCCTGGCAGCTCACGGGGTAACAGAGATAGCACCGAGAGCTCAATTGGCAGATAAAGAACTAATCCAGACAGAAAATTGGTTTTCCATAATATGTTGTTCTGTGAGAGGAAGGAGGAAGATGGGGTGAGGCGGGGGCAGGATGCTGCTCAGGTGGCACACAGCTATCCAGCCAGCTGGGCTGCAGGCCTGAGAACCTGCTGGCAAGGAGCTGATCCGTGAGCACGGGCACATGGAGGAGACAGCAAGCCCTAATGCAGGCATGGGGGCACCACGGAGCATGAGCTGCAAGATGGAGCAGACCGGCTTGTCTTCTCCAGCACCAAAAAGGAAAAAAAATAAAAGCAAAGAAAAGTAGAGCCGAAAACAACAGGCAACCCAAGGAGAATCCCTCACCAGGGACCATTGCATCCTAACCTGAAAAACAGAAGGGTGACTTAAAGCTGAAACGCATCTTCAACATTTCTGTTGTGCAGCCTTTGCTCCCAGCACACCCACGCAGGACACCACGCACCTCTGAACTGCAGAGATGCACGGGGTCATTTGTCTTTGGCATTAACTCCAGAGGTGAGGGAGGGAAGAAGGAAGAAGTGTGTCTTTGTCAGAGCTGAATCAGCGACAGCAGCCGTGGGATCACACGGCCTGGTTCCCTTCCCTCCCCGAGCACCGGGTCAGGTCCCTGGGTCCTGCAAGCAAACAGCTGAGCCGCGGCCCTGGCGATTAACATGCGAGGCAGAGGGGAAGCAGGGCTCATTTTCAACCTGTCAGGGCCTGCAAAATAAATTACAGAATAAAATCCCAGAATGACAGAATAATGAGCAATTCATTTGAAATGTAAAATAAATAGGTAAATCTCCAGCGAGCTGGCAGAATAAATGGGGTTGAGCTGACATTCGGTGATTAAATTAAACAGTAATGACCTCATGAATAATGGGCTACAGGATTGAATCTGGAGGGCAATATTTTCTTAAGCGGGGGGCAGAGTGCTGTGGGATAATGTATCCAGTAAGAGGCAAGCTCCTCTGTCTGCGTTATGTCCAGTTCTGTGCAGAACCTCCCCCATCTCACTGTCCCTCCACATCCCTCGGACAGGTCCCGGCCCCAGGCAGGGCTCAGGCACTCAGCAGCCATGGGGAAGCCAAGGGGGTTCCCCCTCCTCGCAGGCGTCTGCAGCATGAGTCCGGGGCATGAGCAGGAGCACATCCTACAGCTCCCTTTGGGACAGGGAAGCCGTCAGGGCATGCAGCAGAGCATCCCTCCTAGCCACCCACCCCTGACACTCAGAGACACGCTCCCGTTCTGCCCATGTTCTGCTCCCGTGCCCCATCCCCGCGGGCTCTCAGCCCTCCCTCCCCCATGTCACTCCACACCAGGTTCAGGGCCAGGTTTTCTAGCTCTCCCTGCCCACAGCTGCTGGTATTATGTTGGTATTATTAAAGGATTATGTTATCGGTGCTTCTAGGGTAATGACAACTGCTGTTTCTTGACCCGCAGTTCTGCGCTCGTTCTTTCCCTTATCAGCCTCAGACAGAGCTGTCACTGACCCCTGCTGCTAATACCAGCTAAATCTACTGGTGTCCCAAGATGCTTTCCCTTCTCTAACAAGCACAATCCCCAGTGATGTGGGGTCCATCTCTCCTTTCCCAGCCAAACTTTTCTCGTTTGCAGCCTGTGGATGAGGTGCTGCAGGCAGTGGGTTGAGTTTAAGGCACTCATTGCACAAGGCACGTACAGAAAGTAAGATTTTCATGTTGGTTCAAGTCCAGGAAATCCTGTTTTGTATCAAAGACAGCAAGAACCAAAGAAAGATTTTGTTTCAAAACATACTTAAGCACTTAGAAAAACACAAATACTGAGACTTAAAATATTTGCCTTCCTGTCTCACTGTACCACTCCCACCCGTCCGTCAGCTCCCACTCAAACCTTCATTTTGCAATTCCTCCTGGAAAAGGCTGCACCCAACCTCCAAAGCCTTCGTGACAGCATCGCCTATACCACAGAGCCCTTCCCATGCACACCCCCACAGCAGCAGGGGTGAGGACCCCAAGGCATCATCCATGGGATGAAGTCGTCCTTCAGGACCTGGCATCACACAGCCTGCATCTGCAGCTCCTCAGGTCCCAGGGCAGTCCCACAGCTCAGGTTTGTTTGAGAAAGGGAAGAGAGCAACAACATATGACACCGAGGGACGGAGGCCATTCCAGGATGATAAAGGAGAATAATTAACTCATCACAACAGCATCCACTGCAGCAAATATTGCCAAAGCAACGTTTCGTTTAAAGGCTGCAGCACAAAACATAGATGAGCTCATTAGGAACTGTTCCATTTGCTAATGCAGAACAAGCTTGCTGGCCTCATAACTTCTCCCCCCTGCAAATCAAAGCTAAGCAGAAGTGTTGCCACAGGCCAATAGATTGCGAGCTGGGAAATAAATCTCAAGATCTACAGAGATATAAAACCTAATAATTCTATTAAGATCAAGTTAAGACAATTAAATACTGGTGAGACATCAAAAAGCTAAGTAGCCTGGAGAAGTTGATTTTATAAATGAACCAATTTGTTTAAGTCTATGCCTTCATAAATTGCATTTCACTCCTGCTGTGCATCTTCTCCTTGCTGAGCTGGGCACCCCCCTGCTGAGGGGTCACCTGGGAGCTGCTCTGCCTTCCCCTTCACCTTGTATCAGAGAGGAGAGCTGCACTCATGGCTAGGAAGGTTTGTAAAGGCACGGGTAATTCGGCATTTTGGGTTCTCCTTGAGAATCAGAGGGAATTTGAGCACCAAAATGCTCTGCTGGTCCATATTACCATTCTCCACACATCTCTCCTCCTGACCTCAGCCTCTCCGTGCCTCCAAGCTCCTCTCTCCAAATCGAGGAAGTGTATTACCCCACAAGGACTGATGAAAAAGGCAGGTAATGAAGGCTCATACGGGACTTGGATGCAGAAGGCGTTATGCAGACACACAGCACACCTGGAATACTGTGTTTGGTTGGAGTAGGTGACTGTCCTAGTGGTACAGATGCCCCAATTGCCCTAAACACCAGTGGGGGGCTGATCCAGTCCTGGGTAGCACCCACCTGCATGGTCTGATACGTGCAGGTAGCCATGCCTCCTCTTGCTTGCTTGCTGCATGAACCAGGCCCAGGGACATCTCTCCAGAGCTGTGCCAGGCAGAAGGCTCACGTGGGGGAATCCTGAGGGCACCCTGCTGTAGCCCAGGGCATTCCCCTCCCCTAACACGCTTGGGACAGAGCTATCTCTAGCAGAAGGAAGTGACTGACATGAGCATCACCAGCTGAATAAGCTGAAAGGGATTTAACGACACAGCTCACTACAAAGTGAAATCCCTGCAACACACTCCTTGTAAAGCCTGGAACAGCCACGCAGCTGATCCCTGCACATCTGTGGTAATGCCACAGCCTTAGCACTGAGGTCTCATCAAAGCTGTTCCAAGCTAAACCCCAGTGCACAGGAGAAGAGCCATAGGGTTATAAATCCTTGTGCATCATCTCCCGATGCTTCTGCAGGGAATCCTAATGCCCCCCCTCCTCCTTTACCCTCCTGCTCTCTGCCCACAGCTGCATCTCCCATCCTCCTAGGTCTGCAGGTTTATCTGGACAGCCCCAGAGATTAAGAGCCCTGACAAGGAACATCCCTCATCACAGAGAGAGAAAACCTTCATCTGACCAGCAGAACGGAACAGATGAAAAGTAAAGCCCAGGAAATACCCGGGCTCAGCTCCACACCTTTCTGAAAGGCAACTCCAGGGGTGAACATGGAGTTTCCCTGAGCATCCTTCCCAGGGACCCTGTATCTTCCACCCAGGCAAAGACCCCACAAGCCACAGCCAAGGGGTGGGTGGTGAAGGAGCCCCAGGGATGTCAGCACATGCTGGAGTTGCAGGTCCCAGAGGCAGAGCTCTGAAGACAGCCACGGCCCTGGCAAATGCCCAACAGCAGCGTGTGTTCCCCAAGGTTAAGAGCAGGCAATGCTTTCAGAGACCTTTCTGCCAAAATGTCAGCAAATTCTGTGTCGCTAGCAGCATCAACAACAGATAATAATAGCCCTAATAAAAGAAAGCAGCTAATACACCTGAAACAACACCTAGTAAAAAAAAGGAGATTTAATTGGAAATCTTGTCTGCAATTTAAATGTCAAAGGAGAAATCGTTTCTGTGCTTCCCGCTGTGCGCAGTCATAAAGCAGCGGTTTCTGCGGGAGAGAAGAGAAATGTCACGGAGGTGCTTGGTGTTTCACACTCACTGATCCCTGCCCTGCAGACAGGCCCTGCCCCACCAGTGCCATCCCAGTTGGCATTGCCGTGTGCTCCCAGCTCGGGCTTTGCAGTGCTCCAATTTCTTTGCCTCCCACTGAGGACCTCGCTCCCATCACAGTGCTGCGCTCCTCCGCTCCGAATGCAGCTTCACCCACAGCTCTGTGGATGGGCTCTGGGCACAGCCAACAGAGCTGTGCACTTTGTATCCAATGCCAAAATGGGAAATCAGATCTACAGGATCTTTCAGAAATCTACAAAAGCCACAGCCCACAGGAAGATGCCTGCAGGCAGAAGGAGCCGAGCAGGGGCAATGACACACAGCAGAGCTCCCCCAGCCCCAGCCCAGGCCCCCTCCCCTGGGATGGGTGTTGTGCTCAGGGAAGCACTGCAGCCAGCAAAGCTGGGCTGGGGCTGCTCTGCTCACACAGCGCACTCTGCTCAGTAGAGGTAAAGCAATCTGAGTCTCCCCAAAGAGTTGTCACACCCTGAGTGGTTTTGTTTTGTTTGTGAGCTATCGGTTGTTGAGACATCCATCCAACTTCAGTTGTGTATATATATATTTGTATACATACATACACACACAAAGCATATTTCTTTTTTCATATTGATGACTTAAGCTAAATCTCTTGTTTCTTGGACTCCTTCGTGTAAGGAAAATAAAGACTTGCTATGTTAAGACAGAGAACATATTCAGGTTTGCGGTCACAGAGCGGCCCGCTCCCCCTCCATCCCACACAGAGCACAACAAGGCTTTCTGTCCCCACAGATCAGCTCCACACAGGGTTCATACACCCGGCCCCACACAGACAGAAGCTGAACCACGTGCCTGAAGGCATTAATTAGAAATAACACCAATGGAGATGAAAGCAGGCGGGGAGGTTGGCTGCAAGATGACCAAGGTCACAGTGAGGCAGTTGTTCTTGGTGTTGGGACTTGCTCCATGCACGTTGTCGAAGGCGACAGGAGTGAATTATGCATCAAACGTAACTTTGCGGCTCCTCTGCTGAATAATCACATTTATTTTGAGTTAAAAGCATGCTCAGATTGCATCGGTTTGGAGCAGTTCCAACCAGATCCACTGAAGATAAATGGTTTGATTAAACTGAAGGTTTGGGGCGATTATTTTGAGGGTAGCAGGGATTTACTTTCTAGATTCAGTTCTAGAAAACATGCTTCAGCCTGGAGAGCCCAGCACAGTGCAGCCTTTGCATCCTTCTCCCCAGAACGGAGCAGCCCTGGGCTTAGGGCAGGGGCACGGTGCCAGCTCAGCTCAGCAGGCAGAGGTGGGGGCCCCAGCAGAGACATCCACTGCTGTGCTCCAGGATTGCTCTCACCCTTTGTTGTTGCAGGAACAGGCTTCAGCAGCAGCAAGGCAGCAGCACCGTGCCTCCTGGGAAGACCTTTCCTGTCCGCCTTCTGTGAGGGCCACTGGCGGCTCTTCCTGTCCTGAAAGCCTGGCTTACCTTCACATTCCCAGTGCTCACTTTAGAAAGGGGCAGAGCTTTCCCCCTTTACAGAGCTGACCCTCACCAAACAGAGCCTGAATGTCTGATTCCCACCAGTCCCACTTTGTGTGGTGTCAGAGCTCAGCCCAGCACCGCTCTGCAGCACCAAGCATTGGCCAGTCCTGGCATTTACAAAGCTCCTCGCAGCATCCAAGGCCTCTGTAGGAGCTGGACTCGGGCAGGAGGCAGTGCTGTCAGTACAGCCCCCACCAGCCTGTTTGCCACTGAAGGCAAAACAGAAACTTTACAATCATTACCTGCTTCCCCTCAGCACTGCAAGGAAGGGCCAAGAGTATTTTCATTATGCAGAGCACTTGCAAAGCTCCAAGCAGTATCACTACCTGCAGTTCAAGCATTTGGCCCACGAGGACGTTGCCTCGTGCTAACCAGTGAAAACATCTGTCCAGAGGTGTCTCTGACCTCACTGGACAAAGACCTTCTAAAAGCTGTTATTTTCTGAATGCCCCATCAACACATCACCCTCCTCCAAAGCCTCACCAGAGCCTCCTGAAGCAAAGCAAAACCCCACCCAAACCCTACATCAAGATCTACCACAAACAACCTTTCCAGCTATCAGAATGCAGCTGTACATTCTGCACATTCAGCAGAAACCCTGCTGGCTGTGAAGGTTACAATTATTAAAATACACATACATCGCCTGTTTAGTCCTGAAAGCTACAGCCCTGACAACTTGGATTTTCATCTCCACTACACTGGTGTACTGGTGCTGCCCTGAATTGTAGGGGTGACTTTCTGGGGTTTGCCCTGGAGTGATGGAGATCAGACTCTGGTCAGGAAAGGAGGCAGAGCAGCGATGTGATTCAGAAAACCTCCCACACTGTGCCTCCCTGCAAATCATACATCCTGCCAAAAGAAACCTGAACACTGAAACCAGAATTAAAATACAATAAATCATTGTAAGGAAAAAAAAACTGAAAATTTCATCCTGACATTTCTACAGATCAAGACAATTTGAGTACAGAGGATCTAGTTGGGAATGAAGGGAAAAAGGCTTGGAGGAATGATAGCACCAGGGAAGCAAAGTGGTCTCTTAAAGAACCGCATTTGCAAGGGAGGAACAGGGCAGCAGTGTCTGAAGGTGCAGCTGCCCCACGAGAAGTGATGGGCTTTGGCAGATCAGGGGCTGAAGGAGGGGAGCTCAGGGAAAGCAGGGGCCCAGCAGGAAGAGCCTGGCAGCCCCACACCAACAGCTGCTTCACCTCTGATTGCCCTGGGCACGGGCTCTGGGCAGGGATTCCAGAGCAGCTCATTCCCGTGTCTGCCATTAATCCTCAGGACAGCCTCGAGACAGATGAAGGGCAGAATCCTTAAGGCAGCTGCTTATGGTGCGACAGCATCCTTGCAAATTAGCAGAGCAGCCTGCCCAGCATCCCTCTCCCCCTACACAGTGAGGTGTACAGCTGTCCCCTGCCTGAGCCAGTCACATCCACTTGGATCGTAATCCCTCAAACCACCGCATCCTTCCCCTGCAAGGGCAGTGGTGGCACAGGGGAGCCTCATCTCATCCAGGCCGGGGGGTTCCAGAACAAGCAGTAACACTAATCACAAGGCATGCTGCTCTAGTGGCAACTGAAATCCTACAGTAAATAAATAATAAGAACAGCAACCACAAAGCTATCTGACAGATCCCACTTGCCCACAGCCACACCCTGAGTACCCTTGAAAAGTTTGCAATCCAGCTTGCACTCACACTGCCCTGGAAGGCTGTTCCTCACCCAAGACAAATGGTTCTTTGCTCAGCAGGGCATCGGAGTGTTTACAGATTCTTTTTTTCCTAAAGAACATCTACTCCATAAAGCAACAATTAGCTGCACTCTGGATTTATGAGCATAATTTGCAGCGCTGTTAAAGCATGGGCAGTCGTGGTGTCCATGTGCTCCAGAGGAGCCAGAGCAGGATGCTCTGCTGGCTGCTAGGGACTGGTGGGAAGGAGAGCATTGTCCTTCACTGGAGGAATCTCCCACCACCTTCACAGGGGCATGGGACTGGTACCAGCACCACCATCACCTGCAGTGACCCCAAAAACATGTCGTTTCTCTCCAACACAGTGTTGAGAAGGATTTTGTTGCAGGTTTCCACAACCCCATTAGTCTGCTTGGGTTACATCAATGAGAACCAGGAAACAAGGAAAGGTAGAAGCTAAATGTTTCAGAGGAGCAATAATAATTATAAGACTTCACATCATTTAGAGATGGAGGAAAACATATCAGGAGTGGTGCCTCCCCACCTCGAGCAACTTCCTTGTGTAAAAGTCACCGGAGTCAGATAAGAAGTTATTAGCTCAAGAACATAGATGGCTCCAGGGGGAGCACAGGTATTAAAAGAAATGAGCCCTGGTGGAGTTAATGGTGTTTTCTTACAGCTGAGATCCCTAATGAAAGTCAACTCATTTGCATACTCAGCACTGCCCTGTGCCAGCAACCAGCCTCTCCTCCAAGAGGTGAAAAGGGCAGAAGCAGCACAAAGCACCTTCCCATACTGAACCCCCCCCGGCCATTGCTGCAGCCCATGGCCGAGCACAGAGCAGGCAGCTCCTGCAGCTCAGGGCAAGCCCTGGGGTACCAGCGGGGTGGATGAAAAGATGTGGTGACAAAATCATCCTGAGCATGTGAAGCTAAGAGGCTGTTTTCAAAAGGAAAGAAAAGAAAGGCTTTCTGGTTCATAGCTGCAAGGTATTTACCTTAATGTTAAATGACAATTGCTTGCAAAACAATATTGCAGAAACTCCCAGGAGGCATTAATCAGAGGTTGTACCTCCCACTCTCTGCTCTTGCTAAGTATGGGGAGTGACAGGTATTGCAGATAGCACTGCGGGGCAGGGGCTCTGTTCACAGGCTGCTGTCAGCAGAGCATTGAACTGCCACTTGGGTTCCTAAATGGAGAGCTTCTGCACCTTTGTGGGTTTCATCCTGAAGCCTTTCTGTGGGTCTCTGAAGATGATGATCAATGATGACCACCAGCTATCAAAGGGGTCTGTTACCAAAAGCCCTTCTGAAGGTTGGCATTCCCAGTTCCATCCCCAGTGTTCCCTCACATAGGATCTGCTGGGGGAAACCCACTCTGCCTGTGGCCATGGGCACCTCCCAGACTCTCCATCCACAGGGAGAAACAGTCAGCCTGACTCTGCTACAGCTGCCTGAGAAATAGGATGATGACTATTGTATTATTTCTATTTTTCTTTAGGTACTCAGACAGCAAGGAGGCATGGGGAACAGCAGTAGGCAGGATGCAAAGCCTTCCTCGCCGGCCCCCTCACCCCTCCTGCCTGCCACAGGCTGCAGCCAGCAGAACAGATGGTCCCTTCAGGTCACAGCTCCTCCAGAATCAGTGTGTGCAGTGCCAGCCAAGAAAGCAGAAATAAATAGCCTGCAATTTAATGGGAAACAGGAGTTTCATACAGAAAAGCTGAGCTGCTGCCTGGCCACAGAAAGAACATGCATCAGGAGAAGCCAGGTCATGCAGTACCAAACCTGACAGCCAGCACCAGCTGCAAGGAGGGCTGGGGCTTCCCCCGTGCCACGAGGGCAGTGCCACTGCTCCCTGCTCATTACCATCCTCTCCAGCAGCACTAAGCTTGGGCCCACAGTCCTGTGTGCCACCCTCCCCACACAAGACCTACAACACTCAGCAGGTACATAAGGAAGACCACATTGCCATGATGAAGACCTTACCCCAATGGTCTCTCCCTCCTTTCTTGCCACCCTGCCATCCTGACCCTGCTTTGGGTCCCTACGTCATTCTGCTGCTCACCTCCACCATCAGCCTGCTTTCCCTTTCCCTCCCCAGCTCATTCCACCTTCTCTCCCCAGACTTCTCATCACTGACTCACCGTAAGTCGTGCTGCTCTATCTGCATTCCTGCAAAAATATATGCAAAACAAACTGCGCTCTACCAGGCAGTGCTTTAAATCCTTATTTCCCTCGTCGCACGCATCTTATGGCATCATTTTTAAATGGTAGAAGCACGTCTACAGATTTATGTGCGTCTTTAAGGTCTAATTTACATAAAAAACAAGTGCAGAGTGTTCCTTATGCCCCAGGGCACAGCAGATACAAGGAGAACACCTAATGAATTAAAAATGTTTGGATAAAACTTATATAAACTCTTACATATGCTAATAAGATGAAAGGCTATAATTATGAGCTGAGTTGTGTACTGACAAAAGGAGCTCTGTGCAGTAGGTGATAGAATTTTGGTGTCCTTGAAGCCAAAATAACATATTGTGAGAAGACACCTTCCCATAAATCTCTCTCTAAAGGCTTTTCAACACCTCTGGAGCACAGGAGGTGCGAGGGGATGCAGTAACAGCTCCTCAGTCAGTACGAATTTCATCTTTAGAGGGATCACCTCCTATTTAAGGGCACCTTTCCACTTCTTATGGAGCACCAATAGAAGGTAATTACAACCCTTATCACGCATGATTCGGATCATCAGCTGGCATTCATAGCAAAGGTACATCCAAATGAGGTGTGTATGTGCATGGAGGGGGACATTCTCACCAGGATTCAATACGCTGATCTTTTCATCCAACATAAATTTTTTATGCAGGAGGAATTTAATTTTGTAATAGAAAGCTTGGAAGCAACAGGGTTTGTGTAAACAGGCAACCACAGAGAGACAGCACTCCACAAATATGTACTGCCAACAAAATCCATTTCCATGGCCATTTAATTCGTGAGTTACTGTCCGTCGTGCTCAAAATCCAATCCTCCACAGTGTTCAGCCTTCCCATCCATGGCAGGGCCCACGGCACTGCTCAGGGTGCTGCCAATTCAGAGTGCAATCTTTGTGCAGTGCCGTCCCACATCGATGGCCTCATGCTAAGGAAGATACCTGTGCAAAGCATCGATGGGAGGGGAGTCCCCTTTCCTGCTGCACTACCATCTCATCTCATGACCTTGGGCAGGCATCTCTCCTTGTCTTGGTGGGGGGCTGGGACAAGAACTCCTCATCTCTCAGAGGAGGAATTCATTAGCATTTTTTATGCCTCTCATATTAGCGTGATGAGACATGGAAAGCACAGATCATCAATTTATTAATGCCAGCACATGCCTACAGAAACGCTAACCATGCCACTAGAGTTGCTCCAGATTTGCTCTGACAAGACACAAGCCCAGAGCCCTTGGCTAGTAATGGCCAATCAAGATGAGATACCAATCGTCAACCAATGGCCAACCAAGACGAGATATCAATTACTGACCTTCCACTAAGACACCAGCCATAGCTCCTTGTGTTAATATTAACTGAGCCAGTCAGCCTGTCCCCCAAAACATTCACAAACAGGTCAAAATGAAGGGAGAACAGGAGGGAAAATCATGCAAGGACAGAAGCTGACACTGGAGCGGGACTCCTGGCCAGCCATCACAACAAGAGCAGTGTGTCTCTCCCTCGGGTTGGCCTCAGGCTCCAACAGCTCAGAAGCCATGTAATCATCACCCTATTTTTAATCAATTTGAGGACATATAGTTCCCTTACAGCTATAATCAGAGCTCAGCTGCATAATTTTCCCAGCCCTACAAAGGATGAGGTTATTTAACAGTACCACATCAGTCGGCTACCTTGATGCACCAGCTGGAGTTAACATGTACTAAGAAAAGTTATTATAGAGAAATATGCAAAGACTGCAGTTTTTCCCAGAGTCCCTTCCCACCCTCTATTGCCACACTGATGGAGACAGTCAGCATTTTTTTTGCAGATCAATACTGCATTTGAATGTGGCCACCATTCCAATTATTGCCTCAATTAGGGAGGCCCTACTTTGCTCCCATACACCTACCACCCTTTACTGCAACCCACCACGAGTGCTGCCCATGGAAATGATACCTGCGGGAAATCATTAACCCACTAATTTGAAATCAATTTAAAGTCCATTTGCCTAATGACACGAGCACTGTAAATTATCTATAAATTGTTAATTTATGAGAAAATGACATCAGAATTTTTGTTTTATTAATTGGCTTTTCCAGATGCAAGTTATTTCTAAAGCTCTATAATCCACATCTCTTGGTGAGAAAACATTAAAACCTGCTTAATAAGATGTCTTTTATGCCAAGAAAATGAGTAAAACGAGTAAACTCACTCTCGTCAACACTTCAGCGAGAAAGCCTGCACATTCATCCTAATAATTAGAGGAGGAGAAGTCACGGTGAGAGGGGAAAAAAGGGTCCTCTGAGTGCCTGTTCACGTCCTTGAACAAAATTGGTTCCAACTATATTTGCATTTTTCTGAGGCAAAACTCCTCCGAGTGCAGCAGCAGACAGCAGCGCAGGTCACCTCCTGTCCTCCTCGTGCCTCCTTGGCAAGGACTCCAGCAAGCACCGACTCTGTGCTGAGAACTTCGTCCCCTCAGCAAATATTTGAGCGACAGATGCGCTGGCTGAAGCATCAGCAGGAAATGATTGTCAGTCTGTGCCTGGGGGCCAGCCTATGATTCCTTTGCTGATGTGGAGTTATTAGAGACCAACACTTCCTGTCAGCCTCAGTCATTCTTGTGCAGATACGCAAAGGCCATCAGATTGCCAGCTCGTGTACATAGGTCCATGAGGCTCTGTCTAGTCAACCAGCTCCTCATTGGGTCTCCAACATACTTGGGTCTGTGGCCTTGATCTCTCACGCAGGGCTCCAGGTCTTGAATTTCTCCATGCTGCTGCTTGGGGGTCACCTGCACATCCACCTGCGGCCACCCCCAGAAACCAAGGCCGTGATGCTTCTCCACCTCGCAGGAACCAGGCAACGTAACAGGTAATTTTCAAACATTGGTATCTATCAACAAAAACATGAGTGCGAAGAGCTCAAGGTTCAATTGCCCAAAGAGCAAACACACCCGAGCTAACTAAAACATGGGGTGCAGATTTATTGCAGGTGGGATTCTCAGCCCCAGCACTGACCTGAAGTGAGCAGTCAGGAAAAGGTCTCCAGGTGCACTGTGACCTTGACAGGAAGGAAGAAAGGAGCGTAACAGTTTGGGCTGGGGTCTGATCAGCAGATCTTTTGACACTCAGCTCTCCAGCTGTTGGTGCAATTCTAAGGGAAAAGACAATACGCAGGGGAGGGACCTGACCCCCAAGCCCTCCAAATAGGAAGATTCTCAGTGTGCTCATGCACTGCTGTGTGCAGATACAGAAGTGAAAGCTCCTCCACGCAGTGGCCAACAACCCCTGTGCTCAAGCAGCTGGCACGCACAGAAAGCTCCAGTCTCACCAAAATAGAAAGCTGCAGGCTCCCTCCCACCTCCATTAATGCTCTATTTAAGGCTGTCTTTGAATCTGTCTGGATTACAAACCCCCCCCCCCCCCCAGCAAACCACTTTCCCAGACAGCCCTCCTCTCTGCTCTGCTAAATAGATACTAAATATAAATATATATCAGGCAGTACTTGTCGGGGAAAAGCAGTGTTTATTTATTTATTTATTTTTTTAAAGCTTTCTCCCTCCTTCATCTACCCCACAAACACACTTGCACAAAAACAGAGCTGCTTTGTTGTTTGCTTTCATGGTTCCCACCTGGAAGCTCGTCCCTCCACTGTCACTCGTTGGCGCAGCTCTTGCAGCAGCGCTGGGAGCACCCTTCTGTTCTCCTCCAGCAGATCCCAGCACTGCCCTGGCAGCTCAGGTGATGAATGCAACCCTGTCGAAAGAGTAATCGCCAGCTGAACACTGGCCCCATTCCCTGATCCCCTAGTGAAAGCAATCCAGTCGGAAGAATTCCTGCCTGCTGATATGCTAATATTTTAAATAAGCTTTAATTGGCTTCCAAACACTACCAGTGTCACTCACACACTCCATGCCAGCCCTTGTTGCTATCAGCCCCACTGTGCTTCATCTCACACCTCTGCTGGTAGAGCCCCAGAAGAGGGGACAGCCAGTTCCAATTGCTCTGTTCTGCTCACCCTGCCTGTGACCTGAATGTATTTATATCGTTGTGAAATCACAGCACCACCTGTTGCAATCGTTTCACAGTTATTATTTAGAAGAAAACACTGTTGGGGTGGGGGACAGCAGGCAGGAAGATGCACAGGCTTTGTGCTTGGAAACAGTGTGAAGGGAAGGGCATGCGGGTGAAAGCCCACGTAGGAGATCTGTGAGCCACACACAATGTGCAGCCAATGCACCTCTGCAGCTCCTGCAGGGCTCCGTGCTCAGGGCTCCGTGCAAGAGCCCATTGATGGCTCTGCAATGAGCACAGGGTGTAGGTAATCCGCCTGCACAGTCTCCAGCTTTGCTGCTGGAAGTGCTCAGAAGCAGAGGGACAGCTCGGCTCCTTTGAACCAAACAGCATTCCTTCAGTTTTGCACTTCATGTGATCGCACCGTTTGTTCCAGCTCTCTGCTCAGAGAAGCTACAGCATGCACTCCTCCACACAAGTCGCTTGAAGCAGCAGGAGCACATGCATGGCCTTCAGGAGGACCTTGTCACCCTAATAACCATAATTTCCCCTATGGCCCTCTGGAGGGCTGTGTCCCCATTTCCACCCTCAGCCCCCAAACCATGGCCTCTGGCAGCACTGCAGCATTACTTCAACGTAGCACAGGTTGACCCGTAACACCTTCTAACCAGACAGCATCACCAGAGACAAGAGCTCTGCAGCATTCCCAGGGAAGTGACCAGTCACCATCAGCTCTTGCTGCACCCCATGTTTCTGACCAGCACATTCTTTTCTCTCTCCTGGAATTTCACTACTTGACCCCGAATCCCTCCCAGCTAAGCCACTGTGGAGAGAAGGCAGCACAACCAGCAGCCTGCTGTGAAGGCTCCTGCAGCTAAGGCACCAGGGAACCTCAAAGCTGTCTCTTACCAGGCACAAAGCAAGATGTTCCCATGATCCCTGGGAGCATCTTAGGTTTTATGTTTATTTTTCAGTGTGATCATCAAGCAAGACAGCAGAGAGACTCATCACCATCCATCACAAGCTTCATTGTTTAGTAATAAGATGTATTACCCCCTTGCAGGAAAATAACACTCCAGCCAGAGCTCCCATTTGTTATGATCTGGCTGACTGGGACAGCTGTTCGTGTCAATGCTGTAAACACTCCATTTGGAGCAGAGACAGCAAGTTTTAAGTGCTAATAAATGGGATTGCAGGACACTGAGCACACATGAGGTTAGTGGCTAGCCACCAGCAGTCCTCTCTGGCTGGGTCCTTGGGTCCACTGCTGCCTGCCCAGCTCCGGCTGCTGACCCTTGCAGTGGCCCCACCAGCCCAGCTGCCCCCTCAGACACCCCAACAGCCCCCCTGCCACCTGCCAGAGTTCAGCGACTGACTGCAGCGTGCCCAGAAAGCCAGCTGCTGTGTGGGCAGGGAGCCCTTGGTATGGAGCCAGCAGCTCTCCACTCATCGGGAATGGATGGGGTCGGCTTGGCAGTGCTGAAGGAGGAAGTTAGCATGTCTCCATGCATCTGGAAGGAGCTGTATCTGCTTTTCTGCAGTCATCTTTGTTAGAAACAGCCTCAGCAGAGCAGGCAGCAGGGAAAAAGCTTTCCGGACAGTACCGGTGGACTTCTCCAGGAACACAGAATGCTAACCAAGGGAGGGCAGGATCAAATGCTCAGGTCTTTGATCTTGTGCCCTCTGTGCTCTCTAGAGTTGGAGGCACACTCTTATCTCCCATTTATTGCCCACTGCACAGACTGCTCAGCTTTAAAGCCCCAAAGCAGCAAAGGGCCAGGCACTGGCAGCAGCCAGAAGTTGCTAACAGCATACATGGGTCACAGATGATCTGTCACCACACCAGATGCCCAGGTACATGGCGGGGCAGTTCAGAGCATGCTTTTTCTTGCCATACAAGCTCAACATGACCAGCCTGACCCATGCCTCAAGGGGACAGCAGCCTTCCTGCATCCCCAGCTGGAGGCAGGAGCTGCAGGCACTATGAGGGTGTTTGCATGTGTGTTGCCCTCACCCTGGCTGCACGACAGCTGGCACAGCAAGGGCAGAGTCTTTGCAGAGCAGCCTCAGGGGTTGCAGAGGGCCTTGTGGCAGCATCCGCAGTGAATTTCACTGAGGTCACAGCCTCACACATCAGACACAGATGTCACTTTCATTGCTATGCTTAAAGATGCACAGACAAAGCACTGGTAAGATACCATGATTTATAATCACTGTCATTCTAAGCATTCGTGATAGCCTGAGTTTACCCTCCAGCTCCTTTATAGCAACTCCTTTGAGATGTACATGAACGCTAGAAGCAGGAGACAGGACCCTGGCACATTTACACCTCTGTCTCTGAGGAACTAAATCCCCCAGGAAGACTGCAGAGATTGAAAGAAAGATATCAGCCCTCTAATTTCTGCAGGCAGCCTGAGGAACTGCCATCAGGAGCACCTCATAGAGCAGACAATGGGAGCACTATGGACCACCCAGAGTGGCAGAGCTAACTCAACAGCACTTACAGGGAAAAAACAAAAAACAAAACAAAACAAAAGAAACTAATCTTGTTTTCACACTGCTTGATCAGGGCCCCCATTTCAGCTGTTTGCAGGCAGCACAGTGTCACCCCATTCTAGGGCCTGGACTGAGTCTAAAGACAGAAACAGGTAAAGGCACAAAACGTGATCAAAGGACCACGTTGCTGCCTTCTGTTGTGCAGCCTTGCAGCTTAGCAAGGACTTTATCTGGCCAGGAACCTTTCACTCTCCAAATAAAGAGCTGGAAAGAAAATCCCACAGGCAGCAGACCCTTCAGCAGGCTCAGGCTGCATTGCATTCAGGAGATTATCAGAAGCCCAGGTGGCACTCAGGGAGGTGAGCCACAGCTGCTCACCCTCTCATGACAAATCTCTGTTGTCCGTCAGACAAGCTCCTTGAAGCAAAGCAGAGCTGCAGTGAACTCCTCGTGCTCCTGAACTCCTCCAAGGGACAGCTCGAGCCTCTCATCGCTCTTCCTAGCACAGGGAAGTTTGGACAAGATGTGCTTAATACTAAGACAACAAACATGGCTCCAGACACAGACATTTATAGGCAATTAGTTTGTGCGCTGCTTCATCACCTCTCAGGATCTTTATTCATTTTCCTTTATTAGCCTGCAAATAGCTCAAGGGAAGCCCAGACCATGACACCTTGGCAGAAACCAGCCAGTGGGTTCAAGAGGAAGGACCCACAGCCACATTGCCTCTTCGTGTCCACCATGGCACAATCCCAGGAAGCTTGGTGGGACAGAAACCACCAGCTAGAAAGACTTAGAAGTCCTAAAGCAGATACAGAACCTTCCCTTGCAGCCACCTTGTACTTCTCACTCGGCACCAAGAGAATCAACTGAAAGGGTCATTTAAAGTTTAAGAAAGAAAAAGAACACCTCCACACAGCTGTTTTAAAAGCTCACCCAGAGTTTGCCGTAATGTGAAGCATCCCGTTCCTTCTGCACTCTCCAGGGGTCAGTCTGGTCAGGTACATAACCCCATACCACCCCATCTGGGTGCAGGAACTTCGTGTCATCCAACAGCCACCACCTGCAGAGGTGATGGCTAATGAGACATCAGTGCCCACACCTGCAGCTGAGCCTAACACAACGTAAGCTAAGGAGTGTTGAAATGAAGCACTCAGCGAGAGCTGCTTGCCTTTCTGCAAAAAAGAACGGAGCCATGATGCTCAGTGCCAGGTTTCAGCTCACCCCTTCACTGACGGGATGTCCTCACACCAACCCCTGCTCTGTGTACTTTGAGGCTGCTGCATCTTTCACTGGAAAAGAACACGACCCACGTGCTGTGGGAGCAGCTACCCAAAGTGGTGTCCCTACAAGCACCACAACCCTCCCTCTCAGACATATCCCCTCTCAGCTAGTCAAAATCACAGACATGGTGGCACCCATACCTCCTCCCAGGCCTTATTTACCCTTTAGCAGCCCTTATTGTTACCTCATGACCACATCTCCCAGAATCAGAACCTTTTGCATGGAAGATGGAAGATATTTCTACTGTCCACCTAAATCACCACCTATTTGTAGTTTAGTCCAACCCCCTCTGCTTCCCATCACCAATAGCTGTCCACCAGCTGCTGCCTTACAGCCCTGCCCTGGCTGTGTTCACGGGCAGATTCATCCATCCCCCCAGGCTGATGCATGCACAGCTCCAACTTTCTAAAGAGCTTCTGTGCTTCAGATTCTGGTCTGAAACCCAGACCTTTGGCAATATCTTCTCACCCCAACCCAGCATGCTTCAGGCCTCATTTTTGAAAAGCCTCGTGCTTTTCTCCTTCCAAAAAGCCTATTGAGGGGCTGCTGAGCTCCCTGCCCCTTCCTACTGCTTGCTGCACACAATGGTGCATTCTCACGCTGAGCTCCTGGGGCAATACCTTGCTCTGACCTGAGGGAAAACTGAACAAAACAACAAGGAATAGACACAGTGGGCCAGCTGTCAGAAGTACAATGCACAACACACCCACTGCTTTGGATTTATGTCACCCTCTTGCAATAACTTACAGCAAATGGGAGCCTGGCAGCTCCCCACCTCATGCTCAGGCCTTGGGGGAGCAGATAACTGAATAAAAGATGAGAGGAGGCACAGCTCTGCTTAAGCCATTGAGATGTGTTTGTGACAAACACAGGGCGACAAATTGCCAGGGAAGGGCTGAGTGTCACCCCCTTAGGCTCAGCGTGAGGCATGGAGCTGAGGGCACAGTGTGGGGATGGGAAGAGGAGCTCAGGGCTATGTGGAAAACTGTGGAAACCACCACAACAGGCCACTCCCCCTAGCGTGGGATCTCCTCAGTGTGGCTGAGCCACACTGAAGCCAGCGCAGGGTTTAAACGCCCGCTATCTCCACACTAACCAATGGGAGAAGGGCAAAGGGGAGTGTTATGGCAGTGAGGCCCAGTGGCTGTGCACAGTGAGGCCCAGGGAGAAGTGACAGCCCCGTCCCAGTACTGGGACATTCACCAGGGGCACCGCAGTGTCCTGCCCCGTCCCAGCTCCCCTCAGTGCTGAGGGGGACAACGGCCATGCCTAGGCCCCCACTTGCAGCTCTGCTCCCAACCCTTGAGGCCCAGGCAGGAGAGGCAGTGACTGCATCCTGTGCTCATGTAGCACAGGGAGGGCTCTGGGGTGGTTTTTTAGTGAGGATGTGACTTTTTTCTTCAGAACAACAGGCTCGGGGGTTGGGGAGCTGAGGGAGAGGGCAGCGGCTGCAGCACCCCAGGGTGCCCAGGCACAGCCCCTGGGAGGCAATGGGATGGCCAGTGGAGGCATTGCTGTGCCACAGCTTGATGGGAGATGGGGAATGTGCTGCAGGTGATGAAGACTTCACACCTGGCTTGCTCACCTGGAAGAAGACATGGGGTTCTGCCAGGTGTCAGGCAGCAGCTTTCTGAGCGTGGGCTGTCAGTGTTGGCCAGCAGCCCTGCACGGATGGGTTCCCACAGACAACACAATTCCTTCCTGCTTCTGCCAGCTTGACACAAACAGCAAGCAGCTGCTGCTACATCTAACCCATCCTCTGGGCCTTTTCAGCAGCCCAGACCCTCCCCAGCCCAGCAGCCTTTTTCTGGAGAGCTCATGGAGTCAGTGAATCATAGGGGACGGAGGGAATCTCTGGAGATGCCTCAGTCCAACCCCCCTAAAGCAGTTCCCTACAGCAGGGTGTACAGGAAAGAGTCCAATTGGATTTTGGATATCTCCAGAGAAGGAGACTCCAGCACTTCTCTGGTCAGCTGTTCCAGGGCTCTGTCATCCTCAAAGTCAAGAATTTTTTCCTCATGTTCGTATGGAACTCCCTATGTTCCAGTTTGTGCTGAGCACCACCGAACAGAGCATGGCCCCATGCACTTGACTCCTCCCAGTTAGATATTTATAAGCATTGATCAGATCCCCCCTCTGCCTCCCCTTCTCCAGGCTGAACAGCCCCAGGGCTCTCAGCCTTTTCCCATCAGGAGATGCTCCAGGCCCCTGGTCATCCTTGCAGCCCTCCACAGGACTCTCTCCAGCAGCTCCCATCTGCCTGGAGCTGGGCAGCCCAGCACTGGGCCCAGTGCTGCAGATGGGGCCTCCCCAGGGCAGAGCAGAGGGCAGGAACACCTTCCTGGCCCCACTGCCCACACTCTGTGCAATGCACCCCGGGGCACCATTGGCCTCCCTGGCCACCAGGGCACACTGCTGGCTCCTGGTCACCCTGTTGGCCACCAGGGTCCCCAGGTCCTTCTCTGCAGAGCTCCTTTCCAGCAGCTCAGCCCCCAACCTGTACTGATGTGTGCAGTTATTCCTACAGAAACTATGCCTTTAACTTCAGCCTCCTCTGAGTGCTTGAAACCACAGGAGGTTACTGCACTGTGTGTGCAGTGAGCAGGGTAAGCACACCCAAGGGATGGGTCTGGGAGCAAACCTCGCTCAGTGTGGCTGCAGCAAGCTGTGTGCATTGGTTCAGCACAGTCCTGGGAGGTGCAGGGTGGCTGCTCAGTCTCGTGGCAGCACTTTGCTGCTGGACAGGGGAAAATCCTCATCCAGCTCACACCAAGCACTGGGGAACTGCGGTGCTGCAGGAGCCAGTGAATCCCGTTCTCATGGGGTTGGCACTGAGGTGTAATCTCCATGTGCTGGCAGGAGCATCGTATGGTTTAGACAAGTAAAAGGGCTCCAGAAAACTTGGATGAAGCTCCCAGGAGCCAGCCCCTTCTAAGCCTGTGTGGAGCTGGACTGTTGTCTGACCCATGACAGTGACATGGTGCAGAGTAAGGGAGCCAAACGAGCCAATGTCAAAATCTTTTATTTACAACAGTCTCCAAAAATCAAGGAACATTGAAAATAGTGAGGGCAGGAGACGACTTACAAAAGTAACACGCGTACGTTACATCAGGAATTGTGCTACATCACTCTGAGAACCGACGCTAAGGTCTGCACACACGTGGCAAAGCTGCAACACTCCCATCCTCCCCCCTCTTTGCTCTCTGTCCTGCAAACCTTCCTGCCTGGTGCTCTGCCTTTGCCCCTGCCATCGCTCCCCTAGCTGCTGCCCCAAGAAGCAGAGGGGAGGACATGTCCTGCACCCCCACCTCTGATAGATGGGGGCCATGAGGGTTTCCAGCTCCAGGACCCGGGTACAAAGCTGGGGAAGAGGAGTTGCAAAGGGCTTTGAAAAAGCATAACCTGTGAACCGTGGCTTGCATGCTATCCAGGGTGAGGAGTGATTTCGGTAATAACTGAGACTGTGTTTGCCCTGCCTGGCTGCAAATCAATCAGCACAGCTTCCTTGCTGGACAGTGTGGACACATTTATGTGTGTCTTGGGGTTAAACAGGCCTTTAATAACCTTCCGGGAAGGCAGGCAACTCTGGTAAGAAAATTCAGTGCAGGACAAGCTAAAAGAATGAGTTGCTGTGACATAAAGCAACACTCCAGTTTGCTGCAGCAGAGACAAAGCCAGGGGTCTCCGGAGAGCCCTGCAGCCAGACTCCAGCAGCTGTGAGCACACCATACGTCCCTCTCCTTGGGGATAATTCCCAAGCTGGCTTTGCTTGGGATACAGATCACAGCCCAGCACAGCCACTGATCCCTTTTCAGCATCTGCAGCCCTTGAAATTGCCAAGGTCAGCGGCCAGCCCTGATGTCCCCACTGCCTGGACATGCCTTGCATGAACCCAGCACCTCAAAAGCCATGGAAACAAATGGAGTGAGGAGACCTGGGTCTATTTCTTCCTCTGATGCTATCTTTGCAAAGGTCATCAGCTCTGTTCCTCCTTGCTCCAAAGCTGGTGTGAGCCCTACACTCACTAGGGTCTGTGTGGAACCCTGACCTCACTCAGCAGCTCTTCTGAAGGCTCTGCACATCTCTCTGCTTCCACAACAGGGAGCAATGCCCTTCTGTGACTGCCGAGGGCTTCTGGTCAGGGCAGAATCTGCTCTGTTTTGAAGGACACGGCACAGTTTCAGAATGATCCCCCCCATCCTGAAACATTAACACCAGCTTTACAGAAGGTATCCTTCAAAACAGAATTTAACAGAAAAAAAAAAGAGTGGGCAGATAACAAATCTGCCATTGCAGTGTGCTGTAACTGAGAACTCGTGTACGTTTCTTTTTAATTGCAGCAACGAGGTTGTTTCGAAATGGAACAACAGTGCATTCTCTTCCAAGTAAAGCTAGGATGGAATAATTCCATGACACTGGGCTGCTGTGTTCAACTGTTTAAAAGCATCAAAACTGGCAGCTTTGTATGAAGCATTTTAGCACCTTAGCTTCCCCTGCCCAAGAAATTCTCCCTGAGAAAATCTCCAGCCAGTCTTAGTCCATCCTCTGTGAGCACCTCAGGCAAAAGCAGGTACCGCTGAGAAGGCAGAACCTTGCCCACCAAGGCGACAGGGCCCGAGAGATGGTCTGGGCAACACAGCAGTCATCAGAGAAAGAAGACAGGCAGAGATGTGGGAGGAACTGATTTAGGGCAAGCATCTGCTCCTGGAACAGCGCCAGACAGGTGAGCCTTTGCTTTTTATTGCTACAAGCATCTGCCTCAGAGCACTGATTCCCAGCAGGGCTGTCAGCCCCACCTTCACATTTGCTCAGATAAAACCCATCCATTTTCTTACCCCTATAATTTTATGGGTATTTTCTAATGCCAAGGAGGATGCTGCCTACATGGAGATGGATGTATGCATCTGCCACTGATTTATTGTCTCCACCGAGACAGAGTGCTGCAGGCATTTTGGAGAAGACTGGGCCCCACCTCTATGTCTCTGTCTCTCTGCAGCACTCAGAGAGAACACAGCCACCCTGATGACAGAGCTGGGCAGGGTGAACTGGGGACAGGGGAAATGTCTACTTAAACCCCTTCCAACTCAGGGTATTCCATGATTCTAGATCTTAAAGACAAGATGACCATCAAGTTTTCAGCTTACCAATGTCCAGTGGGTCTGTGCACTGAAAAACACCATCTGGGGTAATCTCCAGGCTCTTCTGCCACCCTCCCACAATCTGGGGTAAGTTCCTCATCCTCTCTCTTCCTCAGTTTCCTGCTGGAGGGACACCATCTCCTCAGTGTGCCTTTGTGAATCACCTGCTGCAGCTCGGCACTTACCTCACTCCCTCCTTCCTGAATCACTCTGGCCATTGCTCTGGCAGCGTGCTCCCACTGCCACCTTGGGCAAACAAGGGCAAGGTGACATTTCTGCTCCTGCCGGCACCAGCCAGCTTGTCTGCACTGCTGCCCAGGGAGGATGCCTGCTCCAGAAAATGGGACAGAACCTGTCAGGTGCTAAGAATGCTGTTATTTTTATCTGAGATCAGGCGTTGCCAGATCAGACCCCAGCGACACAAAAGGTTTTCCACTACTTTAAAATTAATCTTTGCTTTCTGAGAACGGCAGAGGGACCGCTCCCAGCATGGCGTGTCCAGCATCGCTCTGGAGGTGAGGGGCTTACATTAGCTACTTTGTAGTGAGCAAAACCATGGGATACCTGGGGCACGAATGCACTTTAAGTTTTGCAGGATTAAAGCATATCCATGCTATGCCTTAAAGATCTTTCAACGCTCACAGGAGGGACTTCCTGCAAGGCATCACTCAGCACCTTCCTCTCTTGTCTGGTGACCTAGAAATAACCATCAGCTTTAATCACGCCACGGAGGTTGAAGCAGGAGGTGAATTCAGGTCATGCTGCCAGCCAGAGCATCCCTGGCAGCAGCACTGGGGCTCCCCTGCTCTGCCCCCACAACGCCCACACAGATCACTGCGTGCTATCAGCACACTGCCCTCTGTGCCTGCTGCCAGTTATGAATGCTCAGGGCACCACTGGTAATTAAATTTGGAGAACAGACATCAGGGATAGAGCAGGGCTTGCAGATCGATATGGCTGAGCTGCGCACAGCAGCTCTCAAAGAAGCACAGGATTAGGATAGTTAAGAATCCTTCCCAGACCATTTATTCATCAGGGCTCACCCTGTAGGACCTAGGGCAGAGCAGAGACAGTGGCCAAGGAACAGAAAAGGGAACCTCAGCTGCACTGTGAGGTGGTGAGGAAGAAACCAGGTCTGGTCTGCTCACCACCCTTCCTGCAGGAGTGCTTTAGATTCCTCCTGGCACAACAGAGCCCAAAGAGCCCTGTCCTCACATTGCTCTCTCCAGCAGACACCTTGGGGAATGTAGTTTAGGAACACACGTTTGATCCTGTTTCAGAGGGATGGCATGATGCACAGCTGTCAGAGACTGGTAGGGATCAAAGCAGGGATACAGTGAGCCAAGCCACAGCAGCTGCTGGTCCGTCTCAGCAGCACAGTCCCCAGCACATGGCTGGCACTGGGGAGCAGCTTCCCGACCTTTCCATCTTAAAAAGGGGGTCAGTTCAGACCGGGAATGCAAAGTCACCAGGGACATGGTATCTGCAAACAAACGAGGAGTCAGGCTGCTTTCCGGCCACTTCTCTCTGTTGGCATCCCTGTAAATAATGTTTAATGCATCTCCCAGCGGGCCTGACCCCTCCCCTTCTGCCAAGGACCAGATGTGCTGCATATCAATGCACACAGTTATTTCAATTCTAAGAATATGATGAAATCAGTGATGCTTAAAATGTACTTGTTAATGGCACCAGTTTGCAATTTCATTTTACTTTAATACAAACCATCTGCTCTGAGCAGGCAGCAGCCGTGGGCGGAAGCTCTGCTGCCTTCATGTCTGCACAGTGCAGGGGGTCTCTGAGCTGCCACGGATGGTGCCTCACTGTTTATCCACGCACGCTGCCAGCTATGGGTTCTACGTGGCCATGGGGATTAGCTCATCCTCAGGCTAAAAGCTGGGTGCCAGGTCCTGGTGCACAGAGCAGAAGGCCTTCAGTTCCTCCTCTACCATGAAGAGCAGAGGAAGATCGCTGGGATCACACATGGAGCAGGAGCTGGAGCTGGGCACCAGTACTGCCTTGGCATGAGGGAGAGGAGGTCAGGCCCCTCCTCTGGTAGGCACCAGTTGTGCTCCTGATGGCTGTTCACAGACCCAAGAGATCCCAGTGAGAGGTCCAGTATCCAGAAAGAAGGGGAGAGCCACAGGTCCTGGCATTCCCCACTAACAAAGCAGGTCCCACCAGGTGGTGCTGCCCAAGACCTCTAGTTTTAACCCCACAACCACCCCAATAAGAGCAAGCTGGAAACTCATCCTGTGCCATGAGTTTGCTGCTGGGCACTGGGCATAGCAAAGCGGTGCAGACAACGCTGTTCCCCAGGCCTGTCCCTCAGCTCAGTGCTGCTTGCAGGGCTCAGGCACTGATGCACAGGCGTGGGGACAGGACATCACCTCGAGAGCCATCGCTGCGATGCTGACCCCGGCCAAGGGAAGGACAAAAAGGAAGCATTTCGAAAGGGATCAGATGGCCTACCTGACTTCTTCCCTTTACCTTTGTGGTTCCAGAAAGCTCTGTTCGATTAAAAAAAGAAAAGCAGAAAGAAAATTGAGAGAAGGACACCTCCTCTCCTCCTACTCGTGGGCTGAGGCATTCCCTGGGCAGTCCTCACTGTCCGTCATCCATCCACCACTACCGAAATAAATACAAGTTTAGAGCAAAACCCATTAGAAAATAAAGTGCATCTGGAGTTGAAAAAACTTCAGGAAAAAACAGGATTTTTTTTTTCTCCTCTTTTTTTTTCTTACAAAAAATATCCTTTAAAAAAAAAAAAAGAAAAAAAAAGAAAAGAGAGCAGGAGGACAGATCACGCGGCTCTCTGCGTAGGGTCTACAGGGCTGTCCCATTAGGGAGAGGGATCTTAAATCCACCCTTCAGCAGGGCGAGGCAGATGCATAGACCCAGCAGGCCAGCGAGGAGCACCCCAGCCACAGCCTTGAGGCAGGAAGTCCTGCTCCGCGTGAAGGTGCTGGGCCCCATGATGCTCAGCAGGGCTGTGCTCACAGTCAGCGTGTACAGGATGGACACCCCCGTGTTGAGGGCCACGATCTTCCCAAACTTGGCGAAAGGGGCGATGATGCAGAAGAAGAGGGGGACGGTGGCGATCATGGTGGTGACGGCGCTCGAGACGATTGCCACACCCACGTGACGGATGGCTTCGATCGTCCTCCACTGGCGGCAGGCTGTGGGGTCCTGGCAGAGGGGACAGCAGCGTCAAGGGGTTGACTGGGATTTGTGCCTCTCTCAGTGCCTTTTCTCAGCTGTATCTGGCTGAATGCTGGGACTGGTGACAGATGTGCTGCACGCACAGGGGAACAGAGATCCCCAAGCTTTTGTGGTGCCCATCTTCCCAAAGAGGGAAAGACGTTAACAAGGCCAGAGGGGCCTGAGGTCCAGCACAGCAAGCCAACGCGATTTGTAGAAGTTACAGGATGAGCATAGGGCTATTCTAGTGCAGGGCTGCCTTCGCTGGGGTGTGAAAAAGCACTGCTTGGGACACAGATGTGCTCAGTGGCCACTGACAGAGGGACGGCTGTGTGGGCTGGATGCTCAGCTGGGCTGACTGTCTCCAGGAACACCAGCTCACATCAGTCTCACCCAGCTGCAAAAGCAGTGAGCGGCCCAGGCATGCTGTGAGGGTGGCAAGGGGCATCCTCAGCACGTAGCCAAGTGGTATGGAGGGCATGAGGGGATGCAAAGCTTTAGGGGGAAGAGAGCTCACCTCGGCGTGGTGCAGTGGCAGGTTTTCCCCTGCCAGCAGGTAGCCCTCCACCAAGTGCACGCAGTAATCAACAGAGGAGCCAACGAGGATGGAGAGAGAAATGGCTTCCACAGCCCCCATTTCCCAGCCAGACCAGTACATGATGGTCACCACCAAGCAGACCACCCCTGTGTGAAGAAGGTCATGTCAGGCAAGCTTAAAGGACTCAGGGAGTGCTGCTCAGTGCTACTGCTGCAGCTGCCATCCAACAAAGCACTCGGATCTGCTGGGGACAGCAAAGCACCTAACTGAAATACTAGGCAAAATGACAGACTGCTGCCAATCCAAACTAATGCTTGCTAAGTGACTCCAACACAAGCAAGTGTGCATATATGCCCTAAAGGGACAAGGGCCCTTTGTTTTGCTTGCTGGAGTTTACACACAGCCTGAGCACATGCACAAGCCTCTCTTAAAGGCAAGAGCGAGGTTTGTTTGTGAGTCATGTGTGGGAGACTAAGTGGTTTTAAAATGATAGATTTGATTTTTAAACTGGGAAGTTTAGCAACACACTTAGTCCATAATATCGTCAAATCACCAGCTAGGGAGAGGGAGCTATTTAGAAATTTGCTTCAAATGCTAACAAAAAAACACTAAAATATTCAGCTTTTAGAATCTCCCACTGCTTGGAAACAGCAGCCATGGTGCAGATCCTTGGGAAGTAGTGCAATTGTTATTCAGGGCATGCGGGACTTAATCACATTATTATACATAACAGGCAGGGATGGCATTTGTGTAGCTAAACCCCTTATTTAAACAAATAGGAGGGATTGTGCAGATAAAACACACTGGGAACTACACACACAAATCTGTTTTCCCAATGAGGTCCCTGTGCATTTGTTGAGAGCTTCTCCCATTCACCTGCGTACATCAGGATCGAGTCCAGGAAAGCCAAGAGGGTTTACGCAGAGTAAGAACAACTCAGTTCAAATCAGAGACTCAGCAGCACCACAACCCACCAATTTCAGAGAAAAGGAAGGCTTGACACTTTGAGGTTAGTGTTTTTACCTAAAATGCTGAGCAGCACTGGCAGCAGGAGGAGGATGTGAGTGGTGAACACTGCCACCGCAGCCACACAAATAACCAGCGAGAGGATGAGACCGTACAGGGCACTCTGCACTCCTGGAAGAGAAACAGGCAGCTAAGTGGAGCCTGGGAAAGGGACAGCTGGGGTGAGGGGGACACTGCATCCCTGGGCTCATGCTGAGCAGATGGAAAGCGTGGGATGAGAGTGGGTGATCCAGGTCCTACTCTTGCCTTCCCCACCAGTAGGGCAAATTCCCATCACCTTCTCTCTTTCTCTGGGCTCTCTCAAGGATTTTGACAGTACATGCTGCTTGGAGCAGAAGAAGGCTTTAGGACTGTGCACAGCAATGGTAAGAGACTGAAGATACAACACTTGTGCATAAAATGGAGTGAAGGGTGCTGTGGAGACACATCAGAACACTTGGGTTCCTCAGGGAGAAGAACATGGCAGGCACTTGCCTATAATCTCCATGAAGATCTGCTTCCAGTGCTCACAGGTCTGGAAGCCATGACGGAGAGCAGAGCCCTCTGGGAAGAGCTGGAGTTGCTGCTGCAGGAACGTCTCCCATTTCAGATAGTCAGCGTATGTCTGGAAGGAAGACTTTCCTTTGTAGGTTGTCTGTAAGGAGATGAACACGTTATTCTTGTGTCTTGCTCTCTGGTGCAGTGCATGCAAGGGTAAAGAAAGAGCAGAGTGAAACCCCCAGGAGAAACTGGCACAGGGAGAGATGGTGATGCTCACCGACTCAAATGCCATGGAGATCCACTGCACCTTCCCATCCTTCACTCCCACTGCTCCGTGAGAGAGCTGTCCAGGCAGCAGGTTCGGCTCAGGGATGTTCTTGCACTCAGGGTGCAACATCTGCAGAAAGGAGGAGATGCTATAACCTGGAGAGAAAGAAAGAGCACGGAGTGGAGGACAGGACAGGGCAAGGGAGCACATGGGAACAAGGGGAAGAGAGCAAGAGAGCTGCAGACCCCATTTGTCAGCAGCTGCTTCCCCTTGCAACTCTGACTTGTAAAAGCACTTGAGGTCCCAGCACCACAGCTCTCAGCTGCTGCGAGCTTCGAGGGCAGACTCAGTGCTGTCAGCACAGAGCAGGACACGGCCACAACTCAAGCAAGCACTGTTGCAAGCAGAGCAGCAGAAGAGGTGTCTGACACTGCTGTCCCACTTGCTGTGTTTTTCTCATCCCTGAAGACGTTGGCACAACACATGGAAGGAGAGGGTCAACGTGTCGTGGAGGTGGGAGCTGTGACCTGGGCCAAGTGGAGACAGACAGAGCTGTGCTGCAGCCAGCTCAGGAGAGCTGAGAAACAGCTCTCCTCCCTGCCCTGTCTGTATTTACCATTGATTGCTATGTTTGCTTCTTTTCCCTGCTTCACCAAGCTGGGATCTGAAAGTGTAAAAGCCCTTAGCAGCTCTGCTCCTTGGACTGGAAGGTGACGAGCAGTCTTCACCCAGGGACCCAGGATCTCCCCGAGGACCCCACCTACCAGAGGGCAGGCACTGAGCCCCTCCCGGCTTCACCAGCTCCGTGTTGCTGGCGATGGCTTTGCAGAGGCGGCACAGGTTGCCAATCTCTTTGAAGAGGTCGAAGCTGTCATCGTAGATAACGCTGCCCTTTCACAAGGAGACACAACAACAAGAACACCACACGTGAGACACACACAGCAAGTGGCTCAAGAAGGCAGATCCTGCCCTGGACATGCAGCCTGGGATCAGCTTACAGAGACCGTGGGTTTTACAGTAAAAAGCCTCACATCTTCGTCCCGCCAGGCAACCCAGGAAGAAGCTACATCCAAAAATAAATAAATCAGGCAGTGTGACAGAAGCACTGATGAGGACATGGCAACCAGGCCATGCCCAAAACCATCACGGCCTGCCTAAGCAGAATTCCTGATGTCCTAGCACTGCCCAGCGCTTAATTCCAGCTTTCTGCCCACTCCACTGCTTGTGTGTCACATTGGTCCCTCCAGAGGAAACCAGGTAATGGCTGATTCTGCAGTGTGCTCCTGAATCAGAAGGCAAGACGAACAGTAGAAAGCTGAAGTGCATCTGCACCTGCCAGAGCTAAGCTTAATTCTGCTGGAGAAAGGCTGTGACTACATCAAGGTACCAGAACTGGGAGATAAACTGGTCCTGAAAAAGTCACATCCAGGAACCCTTCTCTAGAGTGATTGATTTGTATTTCTCCATGTTACTATCTCATAACAAAATAAACAATTACAGAAAAATATCAGTTGCCTGGATCTTGAGTTTGTAGTGACATTTCCATACTGAGCTCAAGATGGGTTTGCTTCTAAAATCCTCAGGAAAGCCAGATTTAGACTCAAAATTAGGTTAGATATTGCGGTGAGAAGGGGATTTTTTGAAAAGTCTGAAGCAACTCCAGTAAAGGGCTTTTTCATCCCCATTACTTGTGAATTTCCTAAACAGAAATGTGCTTTTAGCTCATCACGATCTCGTCACCTCTACTACTCCATCTGTCTACACTGCTCGACCGTGCTACCTGGGCTGCAGGGATCAACTAAATACCACCCAGGGAGGCCCTTCCTTCACTCTTCATCCCCAGGCATGCCTGTCCAGCACGCCAGCATTTGTGTACCATGTCTCCAATGACGTGGTTGTCCGAGCGCTGTGTGCGGTTCACCCCTCGGATACCAAAGACGACGAACACCATGGCTCCCGTGTCCACCAGCGGCCGCACTGCCGGCTTCCCGCAGCCCGTGTTCATGCAAGGGTTAAATCCAGAAGTCGCTGAGAGCTTTGCTTTGGGTGCTGCTATCAAATGGAGCAGAAAGGATGGTTATATCAGAAGGCGAGAACCCAGCTGACTCTCCAGCCTCGTCAGCAACAAGGGATGGCTGAATGGATCCTCATCAGCTTACCTTTCTCCCTGGGAACATAAAGGATGCCTTTGGTGGGTCCATCCGGGCTAGAGCTGAGAAGACAGCCAGGAGGTGCCACACACACTCGGCCATGGTAAGGAGGCTTGCGTGACTGGGCGAAATACAGCTTCCTGTGCAGAAAAGAGAGCTTGTTATGGGAGGGCAGAGTCGGGTGATGTGTCCACAGCACTACGTGGAAACAGATGTTCTCAGGGACAGAGGGATGGAAAAGCTGCACAGCTCCAGACTTGGATCCCTAGCCGTTGGGTACTGTGTGCTGCCTGCTCAGCCCAAGGCTTCACCTGGGTAAGGGCAAGACCAAATCAGCAATTTCTTTTTGACCCAAGGAAGCCCACAGTGACAGTCCTGCATCTGGCAAGCCTTTGGTGCATTCGTGGTGCTGCAGGTCTGCAAAATAACTTTGCAAAGGTGGGGTACACGTACAGCAAAGAGTCCTAGGGCCAGGGACGTCTCCAGCTGAGGGCAGGACTGGCAATGGATGTCCCCTATCAGCCATTCAGCTGTGCTGTGTTTGCTGCCTGGCCCTGAGGGGGTTTTGGAGGGTTACCGTGTTTGCTGCTGCTCCTTGGCGGCCACGTAGAAACTGAAGTCGAACTTCCATCCTCTCTTGCTATCACAGGACAAGGTAGTCATCATCCACTTCCTGGGGCTCGTCTGCTTAAGCAGCCCTACTGTGGACACACAAGCTGTCAGCTTCCTGGTGAAGTTACCGAAAGGCACTCTATACACCTAAGCAATGGATTAATGAAAACAGACACTTAACTCCACAAGGTTGCAGCCTGTCACATGTTACCATCACACACTCCCCTCCTCCCAGGGCTCTGGCACAACCACACACAATGAGCACTGCAGGAACAAACCCAGCCAGCCCCCAGCCTGCCTCCTTCCCAGGGTGCATGCCATGGGACCCCTTGCCACCCCAGTTCCCTGTGGCCTAAGCTGGATGGTGGCTGCTCTGGCCAGAATGAGGGAAAAATGAAAGAAAGTTCTGCTGAGGTGTCCGTGTCCAACATGGCCTGTGCACAAGCAACGTTGCCTGCTCACCAGCCGTTTGTGCACGGACAGGAGGCGGCAGTGGGAATGCAGCTGTCTCAGTAGCAGTTTCTACTAAAACGAGCTCAGCTGATGATACCACGCCTCATCTGATCCTCACAGACACCCACACTTCTCCTCTCATGACAGTCACGTGGCAACAACGACAGACCGATGTCGCGGCAGTGCGAGGTGTAATCATAGGGTCCAACTCCCCTGCAATGCACAGGGACACCCACAGCTTGGTCAGGGTGCTCAGAGCCCCCCCAGTCTGGCTCTGAGTGTCTCCGGGGAAGGGGCATCCATCACCTCTCTGGGCCTAATCTCTAGCAATGCCAGGTACAGGGCCCTCTGTGTTTGCTACCTCACTGCTGTGCCCTGGATGTTTCACCCTGAGCTACCCAGGGCCCTGTGGAGACACAGGAGGCTCTTGTGCTCACCTGCTGAGCGCTGCACTCTTGATACAGGGGTCCACCATCCCTGGACTGACTCACCTGGAATGAGGGCACTTCTCCATCTCCTGGTGACACCATCTGCCAGGGGGCAGGGATACTGGCATTGAGAGAGAATCTGTAGATGGCTGGCCTTCCCTTGCTTCTGGACTTGGAGATATATACAGTCCCCTGTAGATCTGTACAAAACAGATGGAGGGCATCAGGGCTAGTGGTACTTCTCAGTCAGCAAATCTTACAGACATGGGTGGCAATGAAAGAGAGTTCTTCAGGTCTGCTGTCTCCTGGGGCAGCAGGCAGGGCCTCTGCCCTCTAGCAGCACAGCACACCTTTCAAAGGGTTTCACAAATATATCCTGGGCTGCAGTAATACCCAATGACGTATTGATTCTTGTCAACTCAGGACCTGGCCCAATAACTCTTTTATCCTTAAAATCCCTTGCAAAGCAGGCTGAATTTACCTTCTCTGTGGCCTGCCAACAAGGCTGTGACACAGGACAAGGATGCAAAAGGTCTGAGCTCCCAGCCCCATGCTCATCCTAGGCAGACCAGAGGGGTTTGTCACTAGACTGTGCCACCACCTGGCTTACAGGCCTAGAGAACAGTAGGCATTCAGTGGAAGGGGAATGGCAGTGATGCCCTTCACATCCAGCACCAAGCCAAGGATCAGCAGGGATATGTCTGAAGAAAATTATTCAGCTATTATTATATCAGCTATTCAGAGGCCGGAGGATTTTTTTCCTTCATTTAAACCAAATGTGGCCCAAAATCTGTCGTCACACTCCACTTACCTTGCTGCCCTGTATCACTTATGCTCCCTTTGCTTCCCCAAGGTGATCCAGAGCCTCTCTTCTTTTTTTCCAAGGATGTTCGGATGTTGTTCTGCAAACTGTGGGGCTTTTCCTGAAACAAACCTGTCCCACAAGGTTACTCAGGGAGGAAATAGTGAATGGCACAGCCTGAGACCCACTAGCCCTGTGCACGCTACTCACTCAAACAGGCAACTCAAAACTCAAACTCATCAAGGACTCTACTCCCAAACATCAAACCCCAAGCAGGGAGCACAGAGCTGGTCACTGGCAGAGTCTCTTATAAGCAGAAGTAGTTGGTTTTCCTGGACTATAACGGTATTTACTCTAGCAGAAACACTCAGGCAGTTCTTGGCTAAAGCAGCTTTTCAAAACACTCTGCTCCTACAGGCAGCTCCAGCATCCTCCTGCCAGTATGCACCTCCCTTCCATAGGATCCATCCAGTATCCAATGGGATGTTTGAAAAGCACAGTGCTCTACCTCGTGTTCCAGGTCCCCCCCAGCCCAGGGCCTGTGGCCTGGAGACCAGCACTCTCACCTGAGCAGGTGATGCAGGAGATGCCTTCAGCACTCAGGTTGTACTTGAGGTCCAGCAGCACCTGGATGTTGGTGTCTGGCCGGAACAGCACAGGAGCACGGCTAGCTGGGCGGAGGCGGCTGGCAAAGAATATGGACAGGAGCAAAACCAGGAGAAAGAGTCCTGCAAGGAAAAGCTCAGGTAAGCGTATGGGAGACCCTGCAGGCACCTTGCTCTTAGGACACAGTCAGCAGGGGCATGGAGGAAGGAGGATAAAGGAACAGCCCTTAAAGCACAGAGGCAGCTGGGCTTTCTCGTATTGAGCCCTGTGCCTGGATAACCTCACCAAGAGCTGCCAGTTCAGATCTGAGTGAAAGGAGAGGGATGGAGAAGTCCCCAAGTTCCTCAAGCAGTTCCCTTAGGGAACTGCATCTGTTCTAGGAACACTCATCAGCTGTGCTAGAAACCATCCATTATGCTTTCTCGATCTCTTATCACTAATAATCATGGCTTGGAGACTGCCTGAGATGCTGTCAAACCCTCTAAGACCCAGGTGGATGGAATACCCCCCCTCCTTACCCACAATCACCCATCTGCTCTTCACTGCCGACCACAGCACCCAGTGCTCCAGCAGCTCCTGCAGATGAGCTATCAAGTGACCTCGGTTGCTCTTCTCCATAGGCAACTGCAGATTTTCCGGCATCACAGATACCAAGGGAACATCCCCCATTTCCAGGGAGACTAGAAAGAGAGAAATCAAAGGCAGACGCAGCAGACAGTGTCATGTCTCTGATATCTTCCTGCTCCCCTTCACAAAATCCTTTGGCGAGGTGTTGCATACCCCAGTCAAGCTCAGGTGATAGGATAAGATCCAGGTAGAGACAGTGACTTGACAAAGTTGCTTCCTATGGCATCTCTGGCAAGTCACTGCCATGTGACAGCTACACTTCCAAATGCATAGCTCAGTCCAAAGCCATGCTTCAGGCTATTCTTCTATGCCAGATCCCACTAACATTGTGCATATGGTCACAGGGACACTGCATGCTTCTTGGGCCAAGCAGAATTTGTCCCTCTGTTCCACTGATTATGTCTTGGAGCTGATTACACACAGCTGACCTCATCCTGACCGCAGCCTGGCTCCTACACGATCCCAGGGATGCCCAGGGAACTGCCCTCCTCTCTGCAGGTGAGAAGCATTCCCTGGCTGCAGCAGGGCCAAGGACTGCCCGCTATGCTGCACAGCTGACCCACAAACCACGCTTGGTCACCAACTGGAACAAGCTGTTTTGCTACTTCATGAGTTACCTGACGCCCAGGGGCCCCCAGAGAGAAGCATCCCGCTGTTTGATCTGCTCAGAAGGGAAGGAGTGATTTCCATACATTACCATTGCATGTGTCCGTGGCATACTAAGGAGACAGCTCATGCAATGCAGAGCCAAAGCACAGTACCAAATACTGGTGAGAGCCTGCTGCAGCCAGGGTCTACCAGACCATGGCAGGGTCTGCACACTGCCACGGGCCTGATGGGCTCTCAGCCACAGATACGTTTGCCTCCAGTTTCAACTCGCTGCCAGGCATGGAAGCTACTCACTGCCCAGACCACTCCCAGCATGAGTTTTAAAAGGAAGAGATGCTAGCAAGTTTTAAAAGACAAGTACAACAAAAAGAGCATGACCCCATAGGCACCCTTATCTTCAATCAGAGTCAGAAGGAACATCTGCTAACAAGTGATAGGGTACTTCTAGGCACTTTTTTTAGACTGTTTGTGTAGTCTCAGGCAAGTCACTGCCCTCTGCTTGCCATAAGGTGCTGTGAGGTGATGCTGGGGAATAGCAAAGTGCTCTTTTGCCTGCTTCTCAAGTACAGTGCTCTGAACAGTGGGGAAGGGGACAATGTCCCTTACTTGAAGGTGAGCTGTCCTGGTGCTACGGATTAGATGTTTCATGGCTACATCCATGCGGCAATCAGTGATTTCAGACTGAAGATACAATTCACATTGGACCCAAGAGGATTAGCACAGCAGTCAGCAGTGCGCTCACAGCTGCTGCAGATCTCACAGCAGCTTGTAGCCACCAGAGAAGCCACACTCCTACAACCTCCTGGGACAGCACCACCTCCTGCTTACAAGTAAGGAAACTGAAGCACAGACAGGGAAAGCTCCAGGACAAACAGGACAGGATGGTCACCCTGGAGGCACTGCACAACTGGCACATACCAGGCTCCTCCTCCACGCTGAGCAGTGGGATGTCATCATCCAGGTAGGGGAGTGTCTCTCTGCCTGCTCTGGAGGTGGCCTCTGAGGCAACGAAGAGATCTTCAGCCAGGTGCAGAGCCCTCTTTTTGGTGCACTTCTGACTGCAGCTGGGTTGGGGCAGGGAAAGAGACAAAGGTGTGAGCTTTAAGCCATGTACCCTGCAAACAGTTACCAATGGTCCCCTTCAGCAAGAAGGAAACCAGCGGCAGCCCACTCCAATTACATGGAAAGGCAACAACAGGCAGTGCTGTGTGCTATTTCCATTGCTAAGTGCTGAGAGGTCAGGGGCTGAGCTGCTATGGCAGAGCAGCAGCAGCGTGGGCTGAATAAACCGAGCAGGGCCGAGCCACGAATGCTGGGCACTGAGTGATGGGAGCTTCAGCAGTTCATCTCCCTGCTAATGAATTAAATCAGGCCAGGTCATCTGCACTGCTATGGAGCAGGGGAAAGGAAACACAGTGACTTCCAAATGCAGATCTGCATGCACTGCTTGGTGCTGGCAGGAGGAACAAGCAGGGATCTGCCTGCCTTTCTGGGCTTGGGTCTCCCCTGCTTAGGGATGGGGCTGTGCTCTGAGGACACACATGGCTCCAGCACTCCATGAGATTCAACAGAGAGGAATGACACTGCTGAGTCTGCCTACTAAGCGGCACCTGTGTGCACACCAAGGGGAATGAGGCTGGGACCTCATCTGGAAGGGCAGAAATAAAATTTCTCTACTGATAGTAGGAGACTATCAGTGAATGGTGAAGCCAAGGTACCTGTGGGGTTGAGAATGGCAGAGGATTGGGTAAGGACTTGCATACTGTCTTGGCCCTGTGCTCTGTAACAACTGCCCAATCACAGCAGTGAGAAGCTTGATCGAGTGTCTGACCTAGTGGTTGGCAGCCCTGCCCATGGCAGGAGGGTTGAAACTGGATGATCTCTGAGGTCCCTTCCATCCAAGGCCACTCTACGATTCTATGAAAAGAAGGCTCTAGGGCCCACCTGGTCTGGCAGGAGCTCTCCACTGGGGACACATAGAGGGTCCATATTCCGAGGGCAGCTGGCATGGTGAAGAGCACTGCCACCCAGCAGCAGGACACGATCAGGGACATGAATAGCCCGAAGTCATGCACGGCTGGTATCTGCATGGAGACAGAGCACGGGGCTGGGATCAGAGAATTGCCAGGGCAGAGATCTAGAGAGACAGAGAGATCCTGGAGGAACCTGAGAACAGCTCATGCTGACCTCAGTCAGCAAACCTGGTATGAGGCTGAGTCAGAGCCTGACAGCAGCTGGGTCCTGCTTGATCAGAGGTGCAGGAAACACTGCCTTGGATGCTGGTACAGAGAGAGCATCCGTTGCCTTAGAGCAGCAAGAGAGGGCCTTCTAGGGCAAGCAAGCGTGACATGTCCCTGTGCTGGAACAGATGGTGCTGGCAGCTTCCCTCCCTACTGGGGCCTCTGGCAGAAACAGAAATCCCCAAATCCCAAAACTGCAGCGCACCTGAGAGAAGATGTTGGCAGCATATGCTGCAGCTGTGGTCAGGGAAGTGAAGAAAGTGGCCTTCCCCGCCGTCTGGATAGTATGGATCATGCGCAGGTGCAGGTCCTTGAGGTGGGTGGCTTGGCGGTAGGTGTTGATGAAAACAAAGACATCATCAACCCCTAGGAAAGAAAAGGAGGGGGAGTCTGATACTTTGCTCACACTGTGGACACATGATAAAAATCTTATTTCCCCTGAGCTTCCGACCTGAAGATCCCTCACTTACAGACAATCGAGGGAATGGGCTTGAAAATTGGATCTGCATTTGTCACTATCACTTTCCTCTCTCCCACAAGCAGGAGTTACGACAAGACAGCATAGGTAGGTTGCAATAAGGACATGCTTACCAATCCCCACAATGACAAAGGCAGCCACGCCATTGAGAATGCCTAAGTACTGGATCCCAAAAACCACGTGGTACAGGAACAGAGCCACCAGACAGCTTAGCCCAATGCTGGCGATGCCGAAGAATGACAGGAACACTGTAGGAGGAAAGCAACATGGAGAAACACTGGTGAAGGCCACCCCAGGGAGAACAGACACCTCCCACGTGCCCTGCGGGGGTACTGGTTCCCAGGAGCATGCTGGGGAGAAAGCACAGTTCAGGGCTGTGCGAGTACAGCTTGAAGCCTTCTTCCCATGAGCACCCTTTGTGAAATTACATCAGCTTTACACCAGAGTTAGTAAGGCTGAAAGGAACCTTAAAAGATAATCCAGTTCCAACCCCCCTGCCATGGACAGAGTTTCCCCCCCCACCAGCTCAGGCTGCCCAGGGCCCCATCCAACCCAGCTCCGAGCACCTCCAGGGATGGAGCATTCACAGCATCTCTGGGCAACCTGATAGGAATTTGCTTATCATTTCTGTTCCTTTGTGAGCTTTCCCCTATCTTGCTCACAAAGCTCTGCTCTGGAGAATCAGACTCACAGGACCTTCTGTTTGCTGCTCTGTCACAAAGTCAGGCTGGGGCTGGGGCATCAGAGCCTCTCCTGGGGCTCGTACACAGACACAGGGGGACATGCATACTGTGAGAGCACAGCAGCTCCGACTGCAGCCTACCTGAGCATGAGGTGAGGATGTAGACCAAGACAGCTATGCAGCTACTGCTGATGAAGGCCAGCAACATGTCGTTGTTGAAAGTCCTCCTCACTTCATAGTCAAACAGATCTGTCCCTCCGTACAGCACCTGGACTTTGCTAGGGTGGGAAGATACGGAGGAAGAAGAGTAGGCAGCGTGTAAAGGGAGTGGAGCAAGGGGATTTAACAAAGCACATCACCTCCTCCAGGGCTAACAGATGTCACTGCTCTTATAAACTTGGCAGTTCTCTGAGGAAGCAGCTCAGAGGTTGAACTAGATTGCTGCTGGAGGTGGAGTTCATCACACAAGAAGGGAACAAAATAAAAGAGCAGGTCTAATATTTTGAAAATTCCTCCAGTGCATGGTGGGTCTGTGGCACTAACAGACTTCTTGCTGTCAGCAAACAGCTTCTGAAGTCTCCAAAGCCAATTCCATCTAGAATCCTAATCACTGCTTATTATATTAAGCACAAAGGTAATAACCAGTGGATGCAGGCAGAGTCAGAGCTTATCAGGAGCCATATGATTTAGAGCCTCTGCCGCTGGAAGCAGACCCTGAGCGGAAGTAATCCAAGATAATTTAAGTAGGAGTACAATAGCACTGCATCACAGGAGGCTGCAAGAATCCAAGCTTCAGAACTGAGCCTTGGCTCCAGTTCCATTTTGGCTTCTCATAGCTGCAGCCCCCTCTGCCATCCCATTGCTGAGAGCACTGCAGATGCTCACGCTCAGGGCTAACAAGGGCTGGTTGCATTTCACTGCTTTTGAAGATCAGCAGCCCATCATTCTGGGAGCTACTGAGATTCAGAGTAGAGAGCTGGAGACTGAGAAGTTGCAGTGCCTTCCCCCAGCTGTCTGGTACTGGGCTGCTCTTTCCCTTTGACCTCTGTTTTACCTTTTCTCTTCCACCAGCCTAGAGCAAAGCTCTCTCCAACAAGAGCCCTACAGACCAGGTGGTGAAGTCAGTCTGCATTTCTTGAAATGTTCTGCCCACAGGCTGATGCTCTGAGTAAGGGCCCTTTCGCTCCCTGCATGAGACCACCTGGGGCCAAATTCAGACCAGAGAAGCAACTCTGCTGGAGTCAGTGGGATAGGATTTGTGAGATGGAAGCAAACAGACCCAGCATCAGACGGGCTGAGCAGAAAGGCAGGCACTCGATTCAGTCTTCGCCTCCCTATCATCACCACTATTGATGTCTCTGGAATGCTGCTGCAGTAGGAAGTGGCATTGAAGGAAAGTATCAGAGAGGCTTTCTGCCATATGTTCCCCACCTCCATTCACAGCACTGTGCCAGAGCCCAGCTTTGAAGATGTTTCACTCCTTTTGGAGCATTCTGCCTTGGCCACTGTTGGAGCCCGACCAGCAGCCCGAGCTGGCGTTGCAGCCTCCCGAGCCCAGTGCCTGAGGCTGGACGCTGCAGGGCTCTCAGAGTGGAGCAGACATATTTCCCCTGCATAAACCCTAGGGCCGAGCTTTCACACCTTGAGGGACCTATTCCAGTGACTCCTTTAGTGCCATAGCAAGCACCATCTTCTCCAGCCTCCATCCTTTCCTGCCCTCACCTCGTGGACTGCTTGGCCAGCATGGCCACGTAGGTGACGACGAAGTTCTGGAACTTGTGGCGCTGCTCCTCCCAGCGGTCCTCCACCGAGTAGTAGTTGGGCAGCGGAGCCCCAAAGAGGATTTCACTCCTCAGCAGCGAGCTCTTCTTGTTCTCTGCAGACAAACCCTCGTCCACGTACCAGTAGAACTCGGGGTGGGTCATGGCCAGCTCCAAGGATCCTGCAGGAGAAAAGCAGCACTCTTGTTAGGTTGGGCTGACCTGGCACAGGGTCTGTGATGACAAAGGAGAGCGCGCAGTGAGCTCATCTTTCAGAGTGATGCTGACTGCTGCTGCCTTGCAGGGAGCCAGGAGGGCTGGGGAAAGATGGACTGCAAAGGTTCACCTTCCACTTCTGCTTCATGACTCTGCAATGTTGCCTATGTGCAGATCCTCGAAAGGGACGCATTTTCCTCCTCACTGTGATCGGAGCTCAGCTTCCCCTAGCAGCAATGCACGTGACACTCCCATCAGTACCCCCACTGCTGAATGCACTTAGTTCTCTTACATTGGGACAGAATTTGCTCCATCGTGGCGGGAATCACAAGAGCTGAACAGCAACCCTGGTAGATGAGGAGCCCTGGCTCTGCAGGCTCTGGCAGCTCTGCCGCCTGGCAGTGTCAGATGGTTGGACTTGACTATCTTAGAGGTCCAACCTTAACGATTCTATGATTCTACAGGGAGATGGGCATACACTTCTCAAAGAGGTGCTTGTAAAAATGGAGCCCTTGGTACCACCACATGTAATATAGCTTATGGTGATGACTGAGCTTGGCTTTGGCATGGCCATAAGGGGTTTCTGAACTCTCTTCAGGCCAGGCAGAACTCTGCATTCGTGTGCACATTGATAAGCAAAATCACACAGAAATGATTGCAAGTGCATTGTTTACTGCTGCTCAGCAAACTCCCAGGCAGGGCAATCACTCCATGCTGAAGGCAGGCACATGAGCTGACCTCTCACTCCTGATCAGCAAATAGCAGGTGCATGCAGCACTGCCAGGGCTGAGCTGTGAGCAGCAACTCACTGACTGTGGTGAGATGATCACCAGCACGTGCAGGAGACCAGGGAGCTGAGATGTAACAAGCAGACTCCACTTCTTTAAGCATACTATGAAGGCCAGAGTGAGCCAGTTCTGAGTGAGACGCTCCCTCTGCCCCCAGAATCCAAGTTCCCTTGAGTTCATGCCAGAAAGATTCAGAATTAGGCTCTTTCCTGTTTTGGCAGCAGAACTGTTACTCACACTGGAGCAGATGGAGCTCAGCCTTTGCCTGTTCCCAGTAAGGCTCCTGGACAGCCATCATCTGCACCCTGTGCTAGGAGACAGATGGGTGCTGCATCCCACCACCACGTCGCACCCACAGACTCCTCATGATTTACCTCCTCACCACCCAGAGCCTCTGCTCTGCTGGAGGGGCCTCCTGCAGGGGATGGAGCTGGGAGGAGGAGGTAGGGCCTTCCTCCCCTTCTCCTTCCAGCTGGTGACTCACAGGTTGCCTTCCAAGCTGCAGAGCAGCCCACAAACCTCTTTCATGTGTTCAGTGTGGGGAAGCTCATCTCTATTGTCCGTCCAACATTGTTCTAATGAACTACAGTCATGCACAGGAGCCAAGGGTCAGTGGAAGGCATCTGCACAGTATATGACTTCCCCTTCACTTGTCCCTGTTGCTCACCAGTTGGAGTCTGTGTGACTCAGGTTGCAGGAGGTGAAAAAGGAGTCCTAGCACCAAAAAGATAATTCCTCAAGGCACAACATGGCAGCATCTCCCTCTCCACACAAGGTCACCCTTCTTAGATGCATGCCAGAAAGATCATAGAATCATAAAATCACAGATTGGCTTAGGTTGGAAGGGACCTAAAGCCCACCCAGATCCAACTCAGTTCCATGGGCTGGGTGCCCTCCACCAGCTCAGGCTGTCCAGGGCCTGAGCATGGCCTTGGGCACCTCTAAGGATGGGGCATCCAAAACTTCTTTGGGCAGCTTGTGCCAGGGTCTCACCACTCTCTGAGTAAAGAAACGTGTGCCTTGACCAGGCCCACCCTTGCCCACAGCCTGCAGCTCACCTTGGATGTCGGCAAGGTCTTGCCCCATGCCATCATAGTAAATCTTCCCTCCTCTCTCAGTGGGGAAGAAGTAGGTCATGAGGGAGCTGGGAGGGGAGCAGTAGGAGTAGGAGCCCAAGGGCAGGTCCTTCAGGACCTCATGGGGTTTCCAGCAGAACTCCCGGAAACGAGGGTGATCCATGATCTTACGCTCAACCTCGTGGATGGTCACCAGGCGCTCCGTGGTGAAGATGTTATTCTCAGAGTCGCCCCGAGCCAGAAAAATGAGCTCGATGCGCCAGTGTGCATGTGTCTGTGTGTTGGCACTGACGTAGGCGTTGGAGTAGTCCCAGCGCGGGGCACCCCTCGCCACTCGGGAGCTCTGGTTTCCTGGGCTCGGGCGGGCGCGGGGCTCGGGGGAGCTAGTCCTGCCCTCCGGCACGCTGCGCTTGGCCCGCGCGCTGCCCCCCAGGTGGGACGCGTTGAGGTGCAGCTGCTGGAGCTGCTCGAAGATGAGCCTCTGCAGGGTTTCCGAGGTGAAGTCAGCCAGGTCCCGGCGGTTCCTCCCCCACGACCCAAACTGGGACTTGAGGGCCAAGGCAAGCGCGTCGAAGCGCTGCGAGGACTCGTGGTTACGGATCTCAAAGGCGTTGTAGGAGATATCGATGTCCAGGGCTGGGTAGTGGAGGAACATGACAACAGCGAGCACTGCAGGGATGGCGCAGCCCAGGAAAAGGATGAAGCTGGCACAGTACGGGTTGGTAAATATCCAGCCAATGACATTCCAGAAGCCAGTCACTGGCAGCGCGATACGCAGGGGCCTGGCCATGCACACGTTTTTGCCACATAGCAGAGCACCCTCCCGCCTCTTCCGTGAGCTGAAGGCGACCTCCTCATCCTCCTCGTCCAGCCAGGCATCCTGTAGCAAGGGGTCATCCTCTGTGTCCATGCCCTGCGCCTGCACAACGGGGAGAGAGGAGCAGTCAGCAGTGCCCTGCGCTGGGGGGTCACCAGGCCCAGAGCTGTCACCAGAGAGTCTCAGAGGCAGAGGTGGGGCTCTCCCGCCCCCGCACCCTGATGACAATGCTCCACTCCTTTTGGACCATGGACATTGATCACGGCCATCGAAGGAGCAGGCTCCTCCTGTGTACCCCACAGCTCATCTGACAGAGCCAGGGGGTGATGGGCCCCTGTGCTCAGCCCTGGTGAGGCCGCACCGCAGCGCTGAGCTCAGCTCTGGGCCCCGCGCTGCCAGAGAGACATCGGGGCCTGGAGCGTGTCCAGAGAGGGGAACGGAGCTGTGAGGGTCTGAGCCCAGCGCTGTGGGAGCACTGAGGGAGCTGGGATGGGGCAGAGCGGGGCAGAGGGGGCTCAGGGAGACCTCACCGCTCCCTACAGCCCCTGAGAGGAGGCTGTGGTGAGGGGGGGTCGGGCTCTGCTCCCAGTAACAGTGATGGGATGGGAGGGGATGGCCTTGAGTCATGAACCAGAGCAGAAATTCAGACCACAGCCACAGGGCCCAGTGCCCTGTGTGGGCTCTGTCCAGCTCCAGGAGCACCAGCATGGAGATGCCAGGGTTTTGCAGTGTGCTGCAGTCATGCCTCAGCTCCCAGCAGCTGTTAATTAGCAAACCTGGTTCTCACACACAGGAACAGCTCACGCTACCAGATGAAAACGCAAGAGACCCTGTCTTCCTCTCATTAAAACTGACAATAGATTTCCCCCCAGGTGTTCACAGCTGTGTGTATCTTTCCCACCAAGCAAGCACTGTGTGCACACAGAACCCCACACCTGCAGGCACACGCGTCGGCAATGACCGATCCCACACTGCTCCGACTCTGACCCTGTAGGATCCCCGGGAGGGCCAAGCTCCAGAGCAGGAAGGGAAGGGCTCAGGCAAAGATCTCCCAGAGAAGACCTTCACATTTCCCAGCAATGAGTGCAATCCAATGGTACCGGGGGTGACCCCACGAGTGCTTCCCCAGAACACCTCAACCCTGCTTTTGTTTATGGCTATTGTTTATGGAGTGGGGTTTCCTACATCCATAATGCAAAAGCAGACACTGCCCCCAGGAAATGAGGAGGAAAGTCCTTGAAAGGATGAGAGATGACCCAGGATGTACTCCTCTTTGCTGTGTCTCAGCCCTCCCTCGTGCCCCTCCTTGCTGTCACATGGACCAGCACTGGTCCCCAGCACAGTGTCACTGCCATTCCCATGCCACCCGCAGACCCCTACTCCTGAATGAATGCATTCCATTCATTGCCCAACCCTGAGAGCCTCGAGCCATTTACACACAGGCTAGAAGCTTTACTCTGAGCCAGTGCTTCTATTTCAGCAGGAATTCTATCTGCACGAAGAATTGTCAGCAGCCCATAACTCGAGATCCTCCAAAGAGCTGGGAGCTGCCTGAAATTGGGCAGAGAGGAGGAGAAGGGGGACAGAAATGCTCCCTGGCAGACAAGGGATGTACAAAGGAGCAAAGAGTCACAGCAATCCCTGGCTCTGCTCAGCCCAGGGAAAGCCTATGGCTTTGCACAGGATTTACTCTGTTCTGAGCAGCACCTCCAGCCCACAGAGAGCCTCTGAGCTCCTGCCTCCGTGTTCTTGCCCAGCATCGATGCCCATCACCCCTCCTGGCAGCGGGGCAGCAGGGGCTCTCCCACCTCCTTGCTGTGGTCAGGGCTCCTGCAGTGGGCTCACGGCCATTGCTGGGCTGCAGGGAGCCATGCAGGAGGGTACCATGCTGCAACCCCCTCTGCTCTGCAGCCTCGCAGTGTGAGAACAGATGGGCACTGCTGATGGCAGATGGCCACAGCACCCCTTCTGCCAGAGCCCTGTGTCCTCGAGAGGGAAAGAAATAAGGTGAGGAGAGGGCGGTTCACAAAACCCTGCTGTGCTGCTTACTCCTTCACATGGAGGGCTGTCAGACAGCAGCAACAAAGCAGAGAGGGGGCTCTCTGGGTCTCTAGGAAGGCTGGAAGGAAGCTGGTTGATTTCAGGCTCCATTAAGATTTATTTAACATTCAGGATGCACAAAAGCCAGGGAACTGCTGAAAGTTCCTCTGTACGGCCGTGCTTCGCTGCACCCCCAGCACAACCCCCCCCATCGCTAGGCTGATGAATGCAAGCACCCCTCTGCCCCCAAATACAACCTAACCACAGCTTCAGCTGATGTTGGCAGTGCTGGTGCTGCACAAACCTTGCCCAGCCCACCCGGCTGCTGCGCACGGGCAGCTGCTCCCCTGCACCCTGCCCTTCCTCCTGGCTCTCCTTTGAGAGGAGGGAGTTCCTGCGAGACCTGATCAAGTGTATTTATGCTCTTTTTAGAAAGAGAGGAAAGTAAAGGGCCATAATCATTTCCCATTTATTGAGCTACTGAGGAGAAGGAGGGAGAAGATGTAATCCTGAAACAGAAGAGCCTGCACGTGACAAGAAAGGGAAGCGAGAGAGACTGAGGTGGTAATAAGCCATCAGGAGCAGAATCATGCCATCCTCTTTTTATAACCAAAATCTGAATCCTCCATTCAAGGAAGAGGAACAGACCTCAGGCATCTCCCTCCGGCTCTCACGGTGGCTGCAAAGCCCACCCTGTACCAGGTGGGCACCCACAGTGTAGGAAAACCAAGAAACAACGTCCCCTACCTGAAGGGTATGTACAAATTCATAGAATCATGGAATCGCTACGGTTGGAAAAGCCCTCTGAGATCACCAAGTCCAACCCCAACCCATCCCCACCGTGCCCACTGAGCCATGTCCCCATGTGCCACATCTCCATGTTCCTTGAATGCCTCCAGGGACGGTGATCCCGTCACTTCCCCTTGCAGCCTGTGCCAGTGCCTGATGTACACCCTAGCACAGCAAATGCTGGCAAAGACCCAGGAACAGCTGCACCCACATCAGAATGGAGTCAGGGCTCTGGAAGGCTCCTGGCAGGAGGCAGCTGGGCTGTGCCTCCCTGATGGTGACAGCCCTGCTCTGCTCTGGGGAAGGATCTCTGCCTCCTGCCCTGGTTCCCCTGCAGCTCTGAGCTCCCTTCAGAAGCATTTACCGCATCATTTGGCTGCAGAGCCAGACACAGCCCGCTTAGTGCTGCCCCTGGGGCTTGTCTGGCTGTGCCACCTCCGTCAGATCCTGCCTGGGTCAGGATGAAAGCTTATGCAACCCAACACACAGCAAAGGGAATCGGCGTGGGAGATAAACCCTGAAATCAGCTAGAAGGAGCAAAATGCATTTTTCTGCTCAAATTTTTCGTGGAAGCTGACCTCATTTCCCTCCATCACCTCTCATACCACCCAGAGATGCTCAACACTGAGGCATGGCTCAATTACTTTCAGAGTTCGTAAGGTGGACCCAATCCCACAGTTCCATCCAGAGCTCTGCTTCATTTCTGCAGACGTTTTCCTTCTGCAGGTCGGAAGGAAGAGAGGATAAGAGGAGAAGGGGCCCTGATTCAGCTTCTTGGGGTAGGCACAGAGATTTGTTCTGCCCATTCCTAAGCAAAGGGGCTCATAGCTGGCCAAAAGCAGCCAGGACTCCACAGAACAGGCAGCAAGACCTCCTGTAAGGGTTAACTGGAAGCCTTCCCCAGCCCTAGAATCATTAAGGTTGGAAAAGACCTCTAAGATTGCCTAGCCCAACCATCCACCTACCACCAGCACTGCCTACACGACATGTTCTGTTCCCTGAGCCCATGCCATTGAGGGCGGATGGGGCAGGACCCCACAATGCTGCGTTAGGGGCAGGTTCTTCCACCAGGAACATGCAATTGTTGAAGAGATACATGAGGAGAAGGGGCCAGGCTGTCGCTGCGGCCCCACTGAAAGGCAGAGCCCGCAGCAGCTGCTTCAGCACAGGGCCCAGGGGCTGCAGGGGAAGGCAGGCAGCAGCTGCGAAATGACTGCGGGGTGAACCACAGAGGTCTCAAGGAGACCTTTCAGTGAAGTGCAGCTGCAGCCCCAGGCTCCCTGCTCAGTGTGCAGCTCCCTCTCTGCCCCCAGCCCTGTGCTCTGCAGTCTCTCCCCCACGCAGCTGGAAATCTGCGCTGCTTCCCTGTCACGATTCCTACCCTCCTCTCCCTCCCAAGCCTGCAGCAGCCCCTGCCTCCTGCACAGCCACGCTGAGCTCCAAAAGAAAAACAGGCAAGGCAAGGGGCAGGATACTCAGCATGAGGGAAACGTGGGGCATGGGGCCTTTTCCCTTCCCCATGCTACTGGGGCATGGAAGATGTTCAGCAGCGGGGTCTGTAGAGCTGCCTATGTGCATGCTGCAAAGGGGACACATCTCAAACTTTCTGCTTGATGGCAGCACAGGAACCACAGACCCTGCATGTGTTTGTGGCTGAACCTCAGCACCAGGACAAGAAGTAATGGCCTTAAGTTGCACCAGGGGAGAGTCAGGTTGGATATTAGAGAACATTTCTTCTCAGAAGGATCGGTCAGGCACCAGTACAGCTGCCCAGGGAGCAGTGGAGTCACCGTCCCTGGAGGTGTTCCAGAAGCCTGGGGATGGGGCACTTGGGGACATGGCTCAGCGGGCATGGTGGGATGGGCTGGGGTTGGACTTGGTGATCTTAGAGGTCTTTTCCAACCACACTGATTCCATGACCACAGCCCAGTGGAGAAGGCTCAGCCCCCTCCTCCTCGGACAACTCAGACCGGGTCTCCAAGGCTTCATCCCTGCATCCCTGCTCAGCAATTTAACCTGGGCATCCCTTGTGCCTTGCTGCAACTCACCAGCCTGACTGGAGTAAGGAATTACACTTTTAAAATACTGCAGGGCTATGGAGCACAGGGTAGAAATAATTACATCTCCTGTGAGTTTGGCATATAGCAAGAGAGAAGGGACAGAGCCCAGCCCGGAGACCTCCAGCTCAGCAGGAGTTCTGCCCTGCCCGCAGAGGGGGATCCAGCCCAGCCCCGAGGGTGCTGTCATTCACCTGCACCCCAACCAGGCAAAACACCCATGACAGTTTTCTTTTTGGTGAATTCCAGGATAGAAGAAAGTCATTGACAAGCTGGGGAGAGGCAGCAACAGATGAGGAAGCTAATTACATCCGACCTGGCTAATTAATGCCAACTTTCAGATTAAAAAATCCTCGCTAGTGTTCCATTTCAATTACTCAGTTGTTCCTTCTTAGAGGAAAAAAGAAGCCTTGTGCATCAGCAAGCTGGGGAGAAAAAAGGAAAGAAAGCACAAGGCTAGAAGGGGAGGGAAGACAATTTCTGTAATATGGGAGATTCCTATCGACAAAATAATTAAACTTCACATTTGTTTCTCCCACGGGCAAAGCTTTCAGAGCAGAGCCAGTAGCTCTGTGATCCTATTTGTATTCCTGGAAACTCTCGGAGCTTCTACCAAAGGCAGCTTTTGGCCCCTTTGTAAGCTATATAAAGTTCCTCTAAGAGGGAGAGAAATGGGCTTTGTGCTTGTGAAATCATCCTAAGAGCATCCAGCTGCTGCAGAAAGCTGTGTCTCCGTAATGATGTGCATTGGATAGCAGGGATGGACTAAGTGCCTCCCAGGTCCTGTCAGGCTGAAGAATGCTGTACACAGCTCTGGCCATGTACAGTGACTGCGGGGCATCGTTAATGTATATCCACTCTACAGCAGTGCTCTGCAGTGACATCGAGACTCAGGACCCAGAGCTCTCTGCACTAAGACAGGCTGGGAAGTGTCATTTTCAGAAACAACAAAGAAGGGCTGACTCCAGTCCCTGCTTTCCTTTTATCAACACAGCTGTGTTGCCCTCTGCCAACACAGACAGGTCTCACTGCCTTTCATGAGCACAAAAAGCGAGGCGGTAGAAGGCATGAGATGCAGCTTCTGCCCCCTAATTGCAGGTCTGACTTTCAGAGGGGTTGCGCTCCTGGAAAGGCAAAGCTCAGGCTCTGGACACCTGACAACGCGCACCCGACCCCCAATCTCCTGGAGCTCTTCTGCCAACACTGGCTGCATTCAGCCTGAGGATGCAGCTCAGCCTGTGATTCGAGCTCAGGGATGCACATGGTGCTTACAGGTACTGCTTTAAACTGCTGCCTGGTTCTGCAAGGCCAACTGCTGTCTGGGCTGCCCTCTCTGTTATTAACCAAACAGATCATTTCTGGCTGCACAGCACAATGCAGTGATGAGATTTTAATTTCTTTTCTTTCTGGATCCTCTGCATTTCCCTTCCCTCCTTTGGAAAGATGCACAAAACCACTGCCAGACCACAGGCACTTCGCAGATCAGAATGACACCAACGCCCTCAGCGCTGTTGAAATTGCAGTGCAATGATGTAAATGTTAAAAAAAATAAATAAATTCAATAACATAATTTTAAATAAATATATGCATATTAAAGCTCTACCCTCTGCAGTTTCTCTTGCCCATAGGAGGCCTGGAAATAGATGGGGCTGTACAGAGGGCATCCTGAGCTCCCAAGCTTTGTGCAAGAAATCAGATACACCACACACTCATTCCCAACGTGCCCACTTTCAGGCTGCTGACTGTCCTGCCCCTCCATCCCCTCCCAGGGCTTTCCTCCTGGCTCAGAGGAGCAAAGCAGCCCCTCAGTCCTGTGGACCTGTGGCACCGAGGTCCCCTGCCCACACCTGCTGCTATTCCAGGTGCCTGCCAAGTGCTGATTAGCTCTACTCAATTACATGCCAAAAACAGTGCGGAAAGATTAGCTGCAAAGTCAGGCACTCACCACTCAGGAAATGCCAAATTCAGGGCTGACGCAGCATCCTTAATGCGCTCCCCTTCTGTAAACGCTTTGGGGTGCAGTTTTGCTTCCAAGCCCAGCACCCAAACACGAGGACCCCGACTTCTGCCAGTGTGTGCCATGGATGATGCTCTCCAGCCCAGCAGCCATTCGCTGCCTTGTTCTCTCCTCATTCAGCGTGAGGCCTCATGCCTCATCTCCTGCACGCTGCTCGCTCCTGGCGCTCAGAGGCAGTTATTAATTTCCTCAGGAGCTCTCCAGCACCGCTTGTCATGATGGTGTCTGAGGGCTGAACACAGAGGGCTGCACCCAATTTTCTCGAGGACAGGGTGGTGCAGCACCCATCTGACAGCAGCAGGTGCTGAGGAGATCAGAAGGAAAAAAAAGACACCTGTTTTGGGGCAGGATACCCAATTTCTGAGAGCACACAGAATGGCACAGATGGGGGCTGTGTGCAACAAACTCTACTTTGTTCTGCAAGAGCAATTTGAGCTGTGGCTTCAAGCGTAACCATCACTGTGCAGCATCTCCTCTGTGCTGGATAAAGACATCCAACCACTGCTACAGGCTCATTTCATGTGAGCTGTGCTAACTGCTGCCTGCCAGCACCTGGGCCACCTCAGAAGGGCCTAATGGTGGTAGGGATAGCACCACTCCCTCGGTGCTCTAGGAGGAAGAGGATAGAGAAAGGGAATGCGATAGCAGCATATGGGGAAAAGGGAGAGAGACTGGCTTAAGAGGTGCTTGATTTGCTGCGTGAGAAGCCACAACCTGCACACAGAGCACACTGAGAAGGGGAAAGAACTCTGTAACCTGACAGCTGTGATCTGCACAAAGGTGTGCAGCAAAAGCAAAATCTCTGTTGCTTTCAGAGATCAGCAGCTCCACTGTGCTTTGTCAGAAGGAAGATGCCTGCAGATAAGAACGAACTCTGCCATCAGTTTCCTACTTCAACACTGCACTTTCCCTGAATGGTTTAATTAGGAAAGCCTTGGAGCTGGGCGACCTCATCATGGCATTGATTTGGGAAACTGAGGCAGCCTCAGAGCTCCAGCAGCTCCCAGCTGCCCCAGGTGCCACTCCCTATGTGACTCCAGAAAGCAGCAGCGTGTAGAACATTTTTCTAAAAACTCCAGAAGGACGCAATAAATTTCCCCAAAATGCTTGCTCCAAAGTACTGACACACTGGTACTTCCTAAAGAAAAAGGCCACAAGTTTTTTTTGTTTGTTTTGCACCAAACCACACGTATTTGGCATTCTGCAGGATCGCTGCAGAGCTTAACCTACACAAGAACTTGACTAACATGCATGTCAGTCACTGTGGAAGAAAATTCATTTCCTGATAAATAATTTGCTCATGATTATTGTGACTGATGATTGTGGGTGTTGGAAGACAGCTCCTTGCTTATAATCCCAGGAAACATGCTGTGCAGCCCTGTGTCATGTTTACCACTCGAGGTGCTTTGCTTGTGCTGGTGATAAGGCCCTGCTGTCACTCAGGCACGTGGCACTCACGCGTTCTGCACACTGGCACCAAGCAAGCTGAGACTCTGATATGATTCAGCAGCGACTTACCTACCCAGAACAGAAATCAGATTTTGTCTGAGCCGCAGCCACTTGCTGTTGCTAAGTGAAGGGCTGGCTTCTGGGCCAGCTGTGTGCCTCTGGGTGTCCTGACACAGACTTCAAAGCATCCTGGATCATAGCTACCGGGGCCCACGCCAAAAAGTTTTATTGAAGGCACACGGATTTCCACGCTCATGTCTACATATGTATGTCACATAGATGGCTTCTACAAGCCAGGGCCTTGTGTCCTTATCCCAAGGAGCACCACCCAGTCCAGGGAGATGAGAGAGAGCATTCACGAGTTCCCAGTCCTCCCACTCCAAAAGCTTGTGTGCTGCTCTTTCATAGATAAACTCAAGCTTCCCATCCCACTGCCCTGCTGTCAGCTCTGGCAGACATTTATTATCCCAGCTTGTGCCCAGGCACCATGAGCACTGGCATTGCTCAGCGCTCAGCTGCATGGTTCCCAGCAACCAAATGCTCTCCCCGAAGGCCCCTCTCCAGAGGCTCCCCATAAGCTCCTGGCTCGTTCCTGAGAAGGAAGAGGGCAATTTCTTTCTCATCCTTCTTGCCAACTGCAGCACAGCCATTTCATTCCCACTTCTTATCACTCCAACATGAATAGTGCAATTGAGGTTAAAATAACACAGAGCAAGGAATGCTCCTCTCCACCTGAAGCATCTGCATTCAGCTCTGCTCTCCAGGAAATGATGTACAGGCAGGAGGTCCCACCTGCACACGTGTCTCAGCCAAGTGGGTCAAGGTGCCTCACTGATGGGTCTCAAGGCCTTGGCTTGTCAGTTCTACCATTTACTGACCTCAGGAAATGCCAGATTCACAACAGCAGGGCTGAGAGGACTACCATCTGTGGTGAGAACATGGCAGCCATGGCATTACAGCCACATTTGGGTCTTCAGCACAGCTTTGCACATGCCAGCCTGAAAGAGGGATGAGTGACCGCAAAAACCTAGAATGGTTGGGCTGGAACAGATCTTAAAGCCCATCCAATTCCAATCCCCTGCCATGGACTGGGTGCCTTCCAGCCCATACTGCCCAGGGCCCATCCAAGGCCCCCAGGGATGGGACACCACAGCTCTGGGCAGTGCCAGGGCCTCACTGCCCTCACAGTCAAGAATGTCTTCCTCACATCTGACCTAAATCTCCGCTCTTTTAGTTGTCACTTGTCACTATCAGATTGTACACAAAGTTGCTCTCCTCCTGTTCATCAGCTCCCTCAGTTACTGGAAGGCCACAGTGAGGCCTCCCCGGAGCCTCCTCTCCAGGCTGAACAGGCCCAAGCTCCTCATCTCCAAGCTAAACAAGACATACCCAAGGGCATACACGTACCATCCAGCTCCGTGCACCAAGCTGAGCTCATCTGTGCTACAGACATGGCCTCTTACTCCCATCAACATGCAGGCCTGGATTTTGGGGACAGTTTATCCTGACAATGACTACAGCTGAGTGGAACTGCAGCAAACCATGCTGTTGTCACCCACGGAAATGTTCATAGAATCAGAGAATCACTAAGGCTGGAAGAGTCCTTTAAGATCACCAAGTCCAACCACCAACCCATTCCCACTGAGTGTACCAACAGGGACTCACAAGGCTGCTCTCAGCCGCGGAGGGGTGGATCTCAGCAGGCACACATCTTTCCTGCTCCCCCTCTTCTCTCTCCCTGAGATGCGTGCAGCTAGCTGCTCTCCTCCCACGGAAACCCGGCACTTCTGGAATTAGATTAATTAGCACTGTGTTTTCATCTTCCTAGGATCAGTGAAATCTGGAAGCAGAAATGTAAAACCCACAGACTGGAAAGCCACAGCTGACGGCTCCGGAGCACAACCTGGGGAAAGCAGGGTTCTTCAGCACAGTGGGAGAACTTCCTTAGGGGAAGAGAACGTGGAGATGAGATGCCTCTGAGCCCAAGCAGCATGTCAGCAGGTCCCCTGCCAGCATGAGGCCTTAAAGCTCACTGCCAGCTGCACCAGCCATGCAGAAACTCACATTAAATGCTACCACAGCTCAATGAGCACAGTCCCACGGACTGTTAGCAGGGGAGGGGGCAGGCTCTCGGAATAAGCAAACAGACTTTAATGACACATTAATCTCAGGGAGAGTCCAGGATGCTTCCTAATGCAGACAGGAACCACAACAAAGAGCTGGTTCCTGTTAGTCCCCGAGCACCGGATGGAAAGGCTGCTCCCAGTGAAGCCATGTCTGTGGGATGCAGATTTAGGCCACCAGGACAGAGCTGAGCGCAGCTGTGTTCCCCCTCCCTCCCAGCACAGACTCAGAGGAGTGTGATTATTTCCAGCACAGGCACAGCTCAGCAAGAGGCAGACACAGCCCTTGTCCCTATTCCCTCTCTGCCATCAGGAATTCAGAGATATCAGCCACGCGAGCTGCATGAGCTCAGGGCTGTGAAGGGCAATCATCCAGCCCAGAGGCTACCGAGGGACTATCATCTGGCAAATGATCAGAGCATTTCAGGCAATGGTTCCCCATTCCTCACTGCATCCCACACTTCTCAGCCAGACGTCCACAAGCAGAGATGTTACTTGTGCTAACTGCAGGGCCAACTCCTGCAGTTACAGCACCGAAACAAAAGTGCAGGAAGCATTTGTGGCTTGACACCTGATTTTTTAGCTCTCCTGCTGCAAGTCACATCACCTGCTTCTGAATGGCTCCCATACCCCCCAGGCTGAGACCCAACCTTCCATCCCTTCNCTGACCTCAGGAAATGCCAGATTCACAACAGCAGGGCTGAGAGGACTACCATCTGTGGTGAGAACATGGCAGCCATGGCATTACAGCCACATTTGGGTCTTCAGCACAGCTTTGCACATGCCAGCCTGAAAGAGGGATGAGTGACCGCAAAAACCTAGAATGGTTGGGCTGGAACAGATCTTAAAGCCCATCCAATTCCAATCCCCTGCCATGGACTGGGTGCCTTCCAGCCCATACTGCCCAGGGCCCATCCAAGGCCCCCAGGGATGGGACACCACAGCTCTGGGCAGTGCCAGGGCCTCACTGCCCTCACAGTCAAGAATGTCTTCCTCACATCTGACCTAAATCTCCGCTCTTTTAGTTGTCACTTGTCACTATCAGATTGTACACAAAGTTGCTCTCCTCCTGTTCATCAGCTCCCTCAGTTACTGGAAGGCCACAGTGAGGCCTCCCCGGAGCCTCCTCTCCAGGCTGAACAGGCCCAAGCTCCTCATCTCCAAGCTAAACAAGACATACCCAAGGGCATACACGTACCATCCAGCTCCGTGCACCAAGCTGAGCTCATCTGTGCTACAGACATGGCCTCTTACTCCCATCAACATGCAGGCCTGGATTTTGGGGACAGTTTATCCTGACAATGACTACAGCTGAGTGGAACTGCAGCAAACCATGCTGTTGTCANCAAGAATGTCTTCCTCACATCTGACCTAAATCTCCGCTCTTTTAGTTGTCACTTGTCACTATCAGATTGTACACAAAGTTGCTCTCCTCCTGTTCATCAGCTCCCTCAGTTACTGGAAGGCCACAGTGAGGCCTCCCCGGAGCCTCCTCTCCAGGCTGAACAGGCCCAAGCTCCTCATCTCCAAGCTAAACAAGACATACCCAAGGGCATACACGTACCATCCAGCTCCGTGCACCAAGCTGAGCTCATCTGTGCTACAGACATGGCCTCTTACTCCCATCAACATGCAGGCCTGGATTTTGGGGACAGTTTATCCTGACAATGACTACAGCTGAGTGGAACTGCAGCAAACCATGCTGTTGTCACCCACGGAAATGTTCATAGAATCAGAGAATCACTAAGGCTGGAAGAGTCCTTTAAGATCACCAAGTCCAACCACCAACCCATTCCCACTGAGTGTACCAACAGGGACTCACAAGGCTGCTCTCAGCCGCGGAGGGGTGGATCTCAGCAGGCACACATCTTTCCTGCTCCCCCTCTTCTCTCTCCCTGAGATGCGTGCAGCTAGCTGCTCTCCTCCCACGGAAACCCGGCACTTCTGGAATTAGATTAATTAGCACTGTGTTTTCATCTTCCTAGGATCAGTGAAATCTGGAAGCAGAAATGTAAAACCCACAGACTGGAAAGCCACAGCTGACGGCTCTGGAGCACAACCTGGGGAAAGCAGGGTTCTTCAGCACAGTGGGAGAACTTCCTTAGGGGAAGAGAACGTGGAGATGAGATGCCTCTGAGCCCAAGCAGCATGTCAGCAGGTCCCCTGCCAGCATGAGGCCTTAAAGCTCACTGCCAGCTGCACCAGCCATGCAGAAACTCACATTAAATGCTACCACAGCTCAATGAGCACAGTCCCACGGACTGTTAGCAGGGGAGGGGGCAGGCTCTCGGAATAAGCAAACAGACTTTAATGACACATTAATCTCAGGGAGAGTCCAGGATGCTTCCTAATGCAGACAGGAACCACAACAAAGAGCTGGTTCCTGTTAGTCCCCGAGCACCGGATGGAAAGGCTGCTCCCAGTGAAGCCATGTCTGTGGGATGCAGATTTAGGCCACCAGGACAGAGCTGAGCGCAGCTGTGTTCCCCCTCCCTCCCAGCACAGACTCAGAGGAGTGTGATTATTTCCAGCACAGGCACAGCTCAGCAAGAGGCAGACACAGCCCTTGTCCCTATTCCCTCTCTGCCATCAGGAATTCAGAGATATCAGCCACGCGAGCTGCATGAGCTCAGGGCTGTGAAGGGCAATCATCCAGCCCAGAGGCTACCGAGGGACTATCATCTGGCAAATGATCAGAGCATTTCAGGCAATGGTTCCCCATTCCTCACTGCATCCCACACTTCTCAGCCAGACGTCCACAAGCAGAGATGTTACTTGTGCTAACTGCAGGGCCAACTCCTGCAGTTACAGCACCGAAACAAAAGTGCAGGAAGCATTTGTGGCTTGACACCTGATTTTTTAGCTCTCCTGCTGCAAGTCACATCACCTGCTTCTGAATGGCTCCCATACCCAGCAGGCTGAGACCCAACCTTCCATCCCTTCACAATGTTCCCTGTCCCAGAGCCTCCTGGGATCCCCCTCCGCAAGCAACCACCACCTGTTCTTGCTGTGTGATTTCAGAGCACCTCAGTTCCACTTCCCCATGCCAAGGTGAAGCTGCACCTGGCCCCTTGGAAAGCATTCCCAGTTGGCTGAGTGAGGGGAAAAACTCGCTGTAGCTGTTTCCCAGATGAGTCAGAGCAATGGGAATGCAAGCCAGGGTCTGCAGCAGAGCTGAGCCGAGGGGAATGTAGGCAGGTGGTGCACACGCGGGATGATTTGGCCTCATGTGTGCCAAGATCTGGATTCCGAAGGAGCGGTCCCCCACAACACATCACTGCTGCAGGAGAACTACAAGAAATAGCAAGAGGTCTGTAACGGAAATGTCACCACAGTCTTAACTTAATCTGTGCCTGCTACTTACGGAGCAGCTCCTTGTTACTGGAATCCAAATAAGGTCAATACCACTTACACAGAAACCCATGCTGTGAACTCTGCAGTTACTGCTGGGTAACGTTCACCAACGAATCGGTTCCATGCAGCAGATTTACAGGAATGAAGCTTCCCATTTTTAGCTTAAGCAGTGCCACGGGGGATGAAACATTTACTTGCAGATGAATCTTGCTCCTCGTTGTCATAGGATGGTGTTTTACAGCTCCCTACGATGTTGCAGTGTTCCTACCCATGCTCTGTGCACATGTATATTGGCATCAGTGACAGAAAAATAGAAAGGAGCCAAAGAAACCCAGCTGAGCTGCCCTGTTAGATACGTAAAAAATAGCTCTAAGCACAGATATCAGGTTCTGAGGCACTCCATTTAAAAGAACACCTATGGATTTGACTACAGTAGAGTCCAAGGCACTGCGAAGTGCTCAATGGGTTCTGCAAAACCACAATTTGCTGTGCCTGGGCCATGAGTTTGGAACCTGTAACTGTTGGCAGCGTGCACTGGAAAGAGCAGCTTTGTGCACGGCTCAAGGAGCAGCCCAAGCTTTCCAGCAAAATAGATTTAGCTTTCAAAACAAGCTGTTGTCTGCATTGCCCAGGCTCACCACCCTCGGTTTAAATGGAGCCCACTGTTTAATTGAGTCACTTTCATGCTCCCCTGAGCCTGTCTACCTTTCCATTTCAACTCAGCCATAACAATTGGCTTGGAGATGGAACCTGGAGCCTGAGCTGGTGGTTGGGGAGCAAACAGGGGTGTGCAGGGCACAGTGGCAGAGGAGACGTGAGGGCAGCACGTGCCCAGGGTAGATCAACAAGCAGGAGGCAGGATCTCTGAGCTTCACAGTGCAACTTTGGGACATCATTCAATCTGAGTCTGCAGCCTCATCTACTTCAGGGATTCATTTGCCTTGTTAAAAAGAGGAACAAAAAGACAAATGATTCGATTCAGGGAAGCAAGCGTGTTGCATGTTCAGCAGTACTCCACGCAGCAGAGAGGATTAGAATTTTTTATTATTTTTTTTTTTTTATGAATTGTTTCCACAGACCTTAATACAGCACTCAGAAGCAATTCATTCCCAGCTCCTGGGTACAAAACAGAGCCAAGAAACAAGTCAACATATAGCACATTCCCCCAGGAGCAAAGAGCACTTTGCATTTGTGCATCATACCAGCTTCTAGCAGAGACTGCATAAACCCTTTGCAAACACCTATCAGATCCCATTCCCTCATTCCTCCAGGGAAATGGGCCGGATTATATGCAAGTTTACAAACGAATTAAGCAAGGCTCCACGCTCTAGCTCCAGTTCTGCTGGAATTCAGCCATAAGTTTTGCTGACTTTAACAGAAGCTAAATACAGACCAGGCGAGTGACAATCAACGCCATTAAATGGCTCCTGGGTGTAGCTGCCACCGGGGGAGCAGCAACTGCACCTACAGCTCCAGCTACACTGACAAACCAGCGCCCAGAGTTGGAGCTATCCAAAACTCAGAGTTGTTCTTACTGCCGTGACCTTACAGATCTGCTCCGAGTCACAAGATTTGTGCAAAAATAGGGCCCAATTCTTCCCAAACTCCTGCTGTGATAACCAGATCCCCAGCTCCTCCCATGCTCTGTATCACAAGGTGAAGGACTTAACACCCTGCAGAGGCTGCTCACACTGACACATGAACTTCCCTCTCTGCTGTTGGTCTGAAAATATACACATCTTTTAAAAACAGGAGAAGGCAGGGGGAAACAGGGTTCCTACTACATATTTCTGTAGGAAACAATGGATTGGACCAAATAATCCTGAAAGTGCAGGGTGTACTTTTACGCAGGATGCTATCACTATTTAAAAAAAATATATTGCCATGTACAGGTGAATAAACAGACACTCTGGCTTGCTAGCCCAACACTGGACAGCTAAGTGAGCTCAGAGTAGAACTGAACATCTCACTCCCCTGTGTGAATGCGACCACGTCAGCAATACAGCCCCAGCCTGAAGTCCAGGCAGAACATCAATGATGCTCACCATCTACTCTCCCACGTAAAGATGTGGAGAGTCAAGACCAGCAGCAGCTTAAAAACCTGACTGCTGCCAGTATGTCTTTCACCCCCTACAAACACATTAGCCTCTCCCCCTTCTCTGCTATTTATGTAACGTGAACTGCTTCTATTCAGGAGGAGACATTCTCTATTATCAGAGCTTGGCAAAGATTGGGAATTAACTGTGGCAGCTTGCAAGCCTGCTGCCTTCAGGCAGATGGCAGGGAAAGCATCCCAGCCTTGTTCCCCAAACCTCCTAGCAAGCTGCGAGAACTCAAAACAGGAAAAAAGGGTCAGGAGGAGATGCTCTGAGTCTACAAGGGGAAAAAAGAGATTAGAGATGCTGCTATCACCAAAAAATCAGTGCTGCCTATGACTGGGGCAAAGCAAATCCCTGTAGGGCAGCTAGGAGGATGGGACTCCCATATTTCTTGCAGGCCCCCAGCACAAACCACGAGCTGCGGGCACAGAGCTCCTCCTGCCTCCCATGAGCAGGAGCAGCCGCTCTGACATCCCCACTGGGGCTCCCAGGGGCTGCTGGGTCACCCCATGGTGGCACCTTGCACCATGGCAGAATGGGCACAGGCAGACCCTAACGGAAGCGCTGAGATCCAGCTGCAGCTGAACCCAAGTTCTTGCACAGCGAGGGCATCATCCTCAGCCCTGTGCAACAGATCAAATCATTGCAACTTTTTTTGCCAAACTTCTTCTTTTCATTACACGTATTTTCACCCATTAATGGTGTGGCACTCCGGTTACTGTTTCCTGTTTTCTGATGCTATACAAGGATGACTCAGAAGCAGCGCTGAGATCTCAGAAAACTCTGCAGAGGACATAATGACAGTGCGACAGGCAGCAGGGTCACAAATGGTACTTTTCTGGGTGCTAAATCAGGCAGGTGGTGCTTGAGGCCATCAGCAGGACCAGCAAAACTCAGCTAACCACAAACTGAAACACACTGTGGACTGGGGTCAGCGGATCATCTCTTGTTGACTTCACTACGGCTGGATTAAGCACTTAACTCTTATGCTGTCTCCTCCACGTTACTGAATTATTCATTAGGGGCCAGACACCGCAATCCATACTCACACTGCGCTTAATCTGTCCTTTAAATTGCCCTGCATTAGTCTGAGTCACAGGCGCGCAGCACCTCGCTCCTTAACAGCCGCGCTGGATGCGGCACGGCTAGTCATGAAATTGGGTACAGGAGGGAAGGAGGCAGCGGCCAGCCCTCAGAAAAGGCATCAGTAAGGCTGAACCTTGGAGAAAACTCACCCTGCGAAAGCTGCATCAAGATGAATGAACTGGAGTGAATCTGGGTGAAATCAATCATTTAAAGAGAGAGCCTGTCTGTGGTATTGCCGGGGAGAGGTGAGGGAGCGCAAGGAACTCATATTTCATTGCTCAGCTCTATCACGAGTTCTGGAAACACATTCCCCTGCCCCATGCCATGCACTCACAGAGCTGAAGGCACCTGGGGAGGGCTGTGCTGGCTCCATGCTCAGCAGCCGGGCACTGAGTAGCAGGAGGGAGGCACAGGGCCACCCCATTCCCTTAGCACATCCCTTAGCACATGGGGTGGGCATGCTGCATGGCACCGAGGAAGCATCCAGCACCCACAGTGCCCTCCCAGCCCCAAGATCCCAGCACCCAGGCCACCCTGCTGGCTTTGAGATCCTAACAGCAAGTAACAGCAGATACACTTCCATCACCCATCCCAAATCTGCAGTGGGATACCTTTTAACAAGCAATGGCTAAGAAAGTAAGCCAAACTGTAAGTGCATGGCATGGAGAAATACAACAGGGCCTGATTTTTTCCAATGAATTAATCTGTTTGGTCTTCATATATGTCGGCGCTGGTTAAGATTAGAGGCTTAAACAACTCTATGCTAAATGTTCCGTGCTAAAGGGAGCCTTGCCAGGATTTACTGCATGTTGGTATGCACGGGGATGCCATCACCCAGAGGCCTTGGGACTCACGGCAGGACCTGCCCAAACTTCTGAATTCAGAATCACAGCTTATCCAGATTTTCCATACGCCGTCAGGGTATGAACTCTGATCCCTCTCCAGTTTCAGTCAAGCTTCCTCACTAAGCACTCATATCCAGAGGAAAGTCTTGTATAAGCAGCACTTATCTCACAGCTCCGGCATCACAAGAGGATTTGGGATATGCCACGTTTTCCTGGGATGCAAAATGCGTTCATACGCACACCACAACGCGCACATCGCACCGCACTCTCAAGCTGTGCCATGTACCCACATCTCAGCTACCCCCAAACTCCTGCATGCTGAAAACACTTCTCGTTGGTGGTTCCAAAATGATAGAACCCTCAGAGCTGTATTGTAACAATCACTTTTCCTTTTGGCCTGACAAAGGCATTTGCGATGTTTAATTCGTTGCTGCTCAGAAGGCACCAGACCTGGGAGGAGCAGCCATGGAAACACCGGGCATTGAGAGAAATTCTGGCACCTAGCAAAGGGCTTCTCTCCAAACATCTGAAAACAAAGATTTCAGCAGTGTGAAATCCCTCATTTATGGGTCCTCCTCACCACGCAGGGCCAGGCAGGTGTTGCCATTTGGACTCCCTGTGGCAGTGCCTTACTCCAATGCTGTCAAGAGACAGAAGGCACAACAAGGGCATTTGTCAATACAGCTGGGAATACCAGAAAGCTGCCAGGGAGCTAAATCTAGAGGCAGGGACTTCAGGCTTCTTTTATTTTTTTTTTTTTTTAACCCAAGGATGAATTTGGCCCTGCATATTGCAAACACTGAGTCATAATCTTCCCCACAGTGGGTGGCTGGCACAGTGCTGATGCTCTGTTCCAAAGGGCAGCCTGCTTCTCACTCACTGTACTGCAACACGTTGCTCTGGGCCATTTGTCCTTTAGATTTCCCCCACGTACATCTGGCTGGGACAGCCGCAAGCACTTCTCTCTCCTTGAGAATACTTTGCTGTTACATGGGCATTCTCCCTTCCCAGGAGAGTATTTTCCATGAGAAGACAGCAGGTATCCACAGGGGCAGCAGGAGGAAAAGGGGAAGGGATGTTTTGTCATATTAGGCATTTCTATGCCACCTTTGTTGTCTTTTTCAGTAGCTTGTGGCTGTTTTATTCCAGGCTCCAGGCCCTGTAAAGCTATAAGGCTCCAAAGGGGTAAAGAGACTGACTTGATGATGCTAACCTCTGAAGATGCACCCAATGTGATAAAAGAAGTGCAGCTATTGAAACGCCTGCCTTCAATACAGTTATTGTGTTGCTAGGTTTCCATCTAGGCACACAGCTGAAAAGAGCAATCAAAGGAAGCTGATGCTGGCGATAATATCTTTATCAACACTTCACAAGGTTGCTGGGAGGGGGAAGGGTCCCCTGAGCAAAGTTTTACCATTGAGAATAGAGAACTAGTTTCAAAAGCTCACCCAAATTTTCCCTTGAAAACTGTTTTAAAGAAATAATTAAAAAAAAAAAAAGAACAACAAAACAAAAAACGGAGCTTTGTGAGTAGCAGCTCAGCGTGTGCACGTGTGGCTTTGTGGGCACCAAGTCTGTGTGTTTCCTCCGTCATCTGAATTGCAACGGCACTTCCTTTCCAATGCACAGCTCCTCAGCCCACTTAGCCAGGGCACTGTCTTGCACCACAAAGCAGGGCATGCATCAGCCTCGTTTTGAGGGAACTTCCTCACCTGCACATTACATTAAATCCCAACAGGCTCAGCACAACTGTCAGAACGCTGTCCCAATAATTGCGTGAGCTCCGGCTGCTAACCAGCACGCTGCCGTGTCTGTGCACAGCACGGCCGGGGAGCGGCACCGGATGCAGGCACAGCTGCAGGGCTCCGAGCACACTCGAGGGACTCCATCTCCCACTTCCTCTGTCTCTGAGCTTTTCAGCAATACCCACATCCCAGCAGCTCCCATCCTTTTTAAGAGCTCCAAGTCTTTTCAGATATCTCAGCACCCTGCCCTGCTCTTTTGGCCATCACATCCCTGAACATGGTTGTATTTTCTCTCAGTTCTTGTTGTTTTTTT
>WBMW01000246.1:74100-145140 GCA_013396635.1 Penelope pileata
CTCCCTCCGGGGCGGCACAGCTCGCAGCTCCGCCGGGGCACGGCCGGCACCGCGGGGCCGCTGCTCGCCCTGCAGCGCCGCGATCGGCGCGCACCGCTCCCGCAGCCCTCACCCCGCCGCCGTCTCCGCCTTTTATCTCCGCACCGCTCGGCCGCCTCCGAGNGGTGGGGTCCGGCAGTGCCCGGTTCCGTGGCTGCGCAGCTCCCGGCAGAGGGGATGGGGTGAGCAGCCTTTGGGATGGAGGATTCCGGGGGCAGCCTTCGGGATGGAGGTTTCTAGAGAAAAGGGAATTCCCTGTGCTGCATGCTCTGCACTGGGAGCACCCAGTCGGGGCAGCAGCTCTTCGAACTGGCAGAAAGTTGCGCAGCAAAGTGGTCGGTGCTGCGGTGCTGTGTATCCAGGCTGGGATCTGCGAGGTACATGTGTCCCTGGTACCCTCCCAGCAAGATAAACGCTCCCTAAAGGAAACATCTCTATGCGTTCAGAGACAGAGCTGTGCAGCAACAAGCCCTGAATTCAATAGAAGTCATTAAATGGCAAGGCTGGGGTGGTAGAGAAAATCTTTTTTTTGTATTCATGCTTGCCCCTAACACAGCTAGGCACGCTGCAGGGCCGGTCCTCACACTTTACTGCAGCCCTCTGCCTTGGCTTTCGAGAGTCTGAAGAGTCCTTAATAAAGACATCGCTGACTACAGGGGCTCTGCTCTGTGTTGACAGGAGGTCTCTAATGACTGCTGGAAACTGCACTCTTACATTTATTTATTGTGCGCTCTGTGGCTCGCTCTGGTTTTTGAGGCTGGGAGAGAAGAGCTCTGTTCCCTCGTCCTTGCCCCGTTCCCTGGAGCGACCTTAGCACAGCGTGGCCTCCTGCGAGGGTAGGATGATGTCGGCAAATTGCTGAACAACTGCCTGATGGGAATGGCTTTTAATCAGGCTACATAACAGAGGTGACCTAAGGGTGCTTTGCCCAATATTCTTGCTTGATGGTGCCTGGGAAAAATATCTCCCACCCTACTTTTTAGACAGACTCATCAATTAAATAACAAGTAGGGAACAGCACAGTCAAAAAGGCCCATCACTGAGTGTCTCCAGGCAGGCGGCTGGTGCCAGCGGCATCGTTTTCCTTCTGATGCATCACTCGAAGTGAACAGGAAGCCAGGCAGACAAAGCCAGACCATCATCTTCCTTGTAGGGCTCCAAGGAATACAAATTTAATGAGGCTCCTGGAGGAAAATTGCATTCCACCAGCTTAGTGCATTTCTGCCAATGATGGAGGCTTCTGCAGAGAAGGTGATGGTGAGGGGTAAGCAATTTTGTGTAAGTGTACTGTAAAGGGAAAAATCACTTTTTCTAACTTTGGCAGTGATGTGAGGGACAGGACTCAATCAATTGTGCAGCAGAGCCAGCAAACGGCAGGAGCTAGCAGGGAGCTAGCAGTACGGGCACACAGTCAGTAACACAGCTCCCTGCTCCCCTCTTAGAGTCAGAGAATCATTAAGGTTGGAAGAGAAATTTAAGATCACCAAGTCCAGCCGTCAGCCCATCCCTACCATGCCCACTAAACCATGTCCCCAAATGCCCAAGTGCCCATTCCTTGAACATCTCCAGAGATAGTGACTCCACCACCTCCCTGGGCAGCTGTGCCAGTGCCTGAGCACTCTTTCGGAGAAGAAATTTTCCCTAATATCCAACCTGAACCTCCCCTGGTGAGCGTGCATGGGCTGATACACACCAAGTGATGCTGGCACCCCTCTGTGCTACCCTCCTCTCCACGCACAGAAGCACACCAACTCAACAGCTTTAGCTTTTAGAACTCATACGTGGTTTTCCAACAGCACAAACACACACAGCACCTTCCTCCACTGCACACATGGCACAGAGCTGGGACGCTCCCCTGGATGGGAAGGGGTTTGGCTGGAGGGGTGACAGTCCCGCTCTATGGCAGCCTCTGTAGTTTCGATCTTTTCTCTTCATTGGAAGGAAATAAAAGGCTTCAGATATCTGGAGCTGGGAGGTGCAGGATGGTGCCTGTTCTATCAAAAAGTGTAAATCCCCACACCTGCCTTTAAACTTCCTTCCTTGCCCCTCGGTGCTCAGAGCATTGGTCCCTAACCACGATCGTTCCCCACAGACACGTTCAGCAAAACAGCTTGTGTTGTCAACATGAAAAAATGGTTCATTACCAGTTTACATCAGCAATGCTGAATGTGTTTTGCTCAGACACACGTTAGAACTGTACACGAGCAGCAGTATCTGTATATGTATCTGCACCAAACTGTAGATACATTTCTCACTCATACATAAAGGTTTCAGGGCTTTATTACGGTCCTCACAAATAACACCAATGCACAAACGCAGAACTGGCATTACCTGTGGCTTTCGGTGGCCCTGTGTGTGCAGGTAGACACCCAGACCGATGTCCTCAGGAACCATGCAGATACACAAAGGCGCGTGGCACTGACAGCACCGTGCTGCAGCCCTCCCCAGCAAGCTGTGTGCTCACAAAGCACCTGCGCAGACACAGGGCCACCAGCAGGCAGGGAGCATTACTGCTGAAGGAAGCCCTTTTGAGGTTGGGAAGGTGAAGGAAAACATCTTCCCCTTTGTTGGTGCTCTCTGACCTTCCCATACCCTCAGCACGCTGCCTTCCACACCAACAGCAGCCACCGCGGCCATTCCGCATGCTGATATTTATGGCCCCTCTTTGAAATTCTGACTGCTCATCTATGCAGAATAAAGCTACCCAGGCAATCTTCCTGCTCAGGTGCTCATTACTAAAGCGTTAAATAATGCCAGGCAGGCTCTCTCAGGCCTTGTAAATTTTATCTGGGGGACTTTCAGCTTCCACAAGGGCTATCACTGCCTGATTGCCTGAAGGCTTTCCACTTTGTGCCAGACAGGAGCCATACAGGAGGGAGGGCTGGGCAGCAAGAGAGCCCCCAGCCCCTGTCAGACACCACTGCAGCCTTCGAGAGATGGCTGGAGAGCAGAGCTCAGCACTGCCCCTCTGCTCCTTGTGAGGGGGCTGCAGGCTGCCATGAGGGGGCTGTAGGCCGCCATGAGGCCTCCCCTCAGCCTCCTCTTCTCTGGGCCCAACAAACCAACGGACCTCTGCTGCTCCTCATACATCTTCCCCTCTAGACCCTTTGTTGTAGCCCTAACTTAATAAAGCAGAGAGAAAATTATGGAGAGACCCGGTAAGAAAGGGTAACAGCCCCCAAAGCCAGAGGGGTTCTGCTTCATCAGATCCCAGGAGGATCTGCAGGTCCATCCCGCACCCCTCAGCTTCTGGGGGCAATGCTAAATCATATTCAGCACATAAGGGCTACTTCCAGAGGAAATGAGTGGGGAGTGAGGAGAAAATGCTCTGTTTTGTGACACACCTCACACTCCGGCCTTTTTGAATTTGTGCCATTTGTTTCCTAGTGCCTTCCTGCCAGAGAACCATGACCTTTCTTCCTCATCTTTCCTAACTCAAACATCCTGCTTGATGGACCATTAAGGAAAGCGTATTTCGTACCTGTCCACAGAACTATCAGGGCCACATCACAACCTGTTTCTATGGGCCACGTATTTATAAACCTTAGCTCCAGACTGATCAAGCAAAACAGAGTCTAGCTGCCACTGGGTAAGACCTGAATTCAAACTGCCACCCGATTATTTCTTACTCAGGCAACACGAGTGCTCAGAAATTATGTTAAATACTTCCCAGATGCGGAAACAATCCCTTCCCCTACGAACACAGTGGCGAAGGCGCGCAGCCAGCCAGCCCCCTGGTTGGATGACACTTCCCATATATTTCACGAGAGCCAGATGGCACCATCTGAGCAGCAGTGAGCCCGGCAGCCTCCAGCCACAGTGGCCAAAGGGAAGCGTGACCCAGCCGTGCACAGCAGCTCCATGCTGGAGCCTGGCTCGGGCCGGGAGCGCAGCTGCAGCCTGGTGGGGCTCAGGGAGCAGCAAGCAAGGGAGGGGAGGGTTTATTGCATTTGAGCATCAATTTTCACGTACAAACTGAAACTGCTATTGCTGTCAGGTACTATTTGATGCTTTGGTGGCAGGAAGAGCTTCCCCAGTGCTGGAGCTGTCTGAGAAAAGGAGGCCCATCTGTGAACTGCATGGGAAAAAGATAAGCAAAGATTCTAAGTGGGGTATTTTTTCTTGCAATTAAGTGAAGTTAATGGTTTTATGGAAGTTGTTTGTTTAAAAGGCCTTCCCTACTCTATTTAATGGAGTTTCACCAGCACTCCCCAAAGGCTTGCAGGCTCACATCCTAACCAGGCAAGCATCTTCACCCTGACATCTCCACCCTCTGTGTACTGAGTGTGGGAGCTCAGGGCTGCTGTGCCTCCTGCGCTCGCCTTTCCACCAGAGTCTTGAAGCCTCGGGATGTCATGAATATTCACAACATAAACATTAACAATAAGTATTACACAATTTGGACAAAAATATATTGTAGGCAGAACTGGGAGAGAATAACTGAGAGTGAATCTTTACTCCTGAGCTCTGGGAACTACTGAATAGCATTTTCCTGAGCTGTAACTGGTGGTTTTAAAATGCAAATCAGTCTTGGGTTTTTGAGAGACATTGAGAAAAAAGACCCATGCAGCAAAGCTTTATTGTCTTGTAATGAATGCGGGATTTGCAGAGCTACTTTGTGCCAGTGAATGCACAGTGGATGCAGGCCAGGGACTCGAGAAGACCTGAGGCTTGTCCCCAGCTCGCTCTGCCACTGGCTCCCTGTGCGACCTTGAAGATGACATCCTTTCCTTTGGTTCAGTGTCCTCATCAGAGGACGTAGGAAGGGGAGAGGGATGAGGCCATTTCTATGCTTCCTGGTGACGTTATGCACTACAGGTCACTCCAAGGTGGAAGCCAGCAGAATAAATGTAGCAGCTGTCTCCCTCCAGGGACTGATGAATTGGGATAGTGTTGCCCTGTTTTTAATGGTCTTCCTCTGGTGGATGCCATTCAAAATTTGGTACTGCTATTTCTATTGCTATTGCTATTCCTATTCTAGTCTATCCTTGGCCTTTGTGTCTCTCTTTTGTTTTTCTATGGAGCTGGTTTCCTCCTTGAGCCCCAGAATATGTAGCAAGCCCTCTTCAACTGTTCAGCTTTTCTTGTCCACGTCTACCAGTACCATTTTACCCACCTAGCTGTTTCTAAACAGACTTTACCACACAAATCCCAGAGGGGATTGAACACAGAAAGGGAGATGTAATAAGTGAACTTCTACTGTAGATAGATTTTCTTCAAATTATTAATGGTATCCACCTAAATAATAACAGCCTATAAAGAAGCAAGATGCTGTGAGGCACACTGCAGTCAGAGGACCCTCTGTTGCCATTGTTGCTCTGCCACTGATCTCCTCTGGCACCCTGAAAAAGTCACCCTGGCTGTCTCTGCCGTTGCTCTTCTCCAGCCTCCTGCCCCCTTCTCTACAGCCTGCAGGTGGGAGAGGTGTGGGGTGCCATTTATTTGTCACTCATTGCCTCTTCCTTTCAGCTGCCTTCACTACACTCAGACACCAGTGCTGGTGTCTCAGCCATAAAGGGTATGTACAAATGGGTACAAATCCAGATGCCCAAAGGTAGGTTTTCAAATCCGTATTGAAACACTCAAGCATCAGGCCTGCAGCCCCCATCACCTATGGCAGGATTTCTGAGCACTCAAAGCTTTCCAGGCCTGACCACTTGTTTCCAAATACCTAAATAGGAATGAAGAGCTTCTCGGAAATGCTTTACTGTGCCAGCAAAAAAACTTCAGCTCTTCAGAGGAAATATAGATCTTTACGAGGCGCTGTCTAGAACCCAATATATATTAGTTTAATCTGAAATATTCGGGGTTTCAGATATTACTTTTTGATGAAATAAAAATAAAATATGTTCAATCAAAGCACTCTTTCTTACTCCTTTCCCACCGGATCTGCAGCAGGGATGATCAGAGGGCTCTGCTTAGTAGCTGTGGCTGTATAAAAGTGTTCCCGAGCAGCAGGGGAAGAACTACTTGTTTCAGGAAGCCAGAACAGAGAAAGAATCAGAAAAAAAGAGGATGACAAGAAATCAAAATAAAAAGTGTTCACACGCTGAAATGAGGGTGTATAGCCACTGCCACTTTGGAAACCATGAAATGTTGCCTATCTCTATTGGAGAACCAAGAGAGCTTGCAGAAGTGATTGTGGGTGAGAAAACTACCAGAAAGCAAAAATTCCTATAAAACAGAAAAGATTCCCAGGAAAAAAAAAAAAAGGGCAAGGTGTTAGCTCAAAAAATTTCTAGAAATAAAAATATTCCTGGGAAGACACTTGGTCAGAAATTCCTAGTGAGGAAAATGATTTCTGGAAAGCAAGAACTTTCTCTCCTGGTGTAAATCACCTGAACAGTATATGGGAAATGTTCCAGCGAACAAACCCAGGGCCCATTCTGGCCTAATGATTAATGCAAGAGAAGATGTCACTCCAGTTACACACATTTGTATCAGGTACTTTTGCTGTTAATGTTAATGTCACTCCTCAGGAAAAAAAAATAATGAAGAGTTGAGGGGAAATACAGGTCAAATTCATAGGTGCTATAAATCAATCCCATTCAATTTTGACCCCAGGAAGGTAGGACAGTTCCTAGCAGTGGAACATATGACTGACTACGCACCCAGTGTTAGGGTGTTCTGTATGGTAACTGCTTGGCAAGTAAATCTTTTGTCCCCACTTTAAGATAGTACACAGTTATCTCAGCAACAGCTATTGTATATAGGAGAGCTAAGCAGCTAAGTGTTTCTTTAATTTCTGGATCCTTCCACCTAACGTGCTGCATCCGACATGAGATGATGAAGCAGAATAAAAGCCTGTGCTATTTTCATAGCCCAACCATATAGGGAGTACAATTGAAACCTTCCACCTATTCACAGGGAGGCTTTGTATGCTGCTTTGCGCAGGCATTTCCCTCCGAACATCAGCCTGCTTGAACTGCAGGTGTGGGAGAGAGGTTGCTTCACCCTGCAGGTCAGGAAGCCAATGTGTGGTTCTCTCCCAGGAGCCAAGGAAATGCCTGGGGCAGAGTCCACGCACGTACTTGAGCACCTTGGCCTGGGCAGAGGGGAGATGTGGCTTGCCTTCTGCCAAAGAGGGTGGCTTCAGGCTCCAGGTCATTCCCTAGAGTGTGTCCTACCGGTGTCAGTGGCTTCGTGTCCATATGGCAGCTGTGAGCAGGAGCCGTGGCTGGGACAGAGCTGGCTGTGTTGCCTCCAGCGCGCATGGAGCGACCACCAGTGGAGAGCAGGGCACGTGGCTGCAGCTCAGAGATCAAACCATCGCTGCAGAGCAGCCTCTGTTCTCTCAACATGGAAAAAGATGTCCTTTGGGAGGTGTGGATGGAGGAAGATCTTTTGTCGCTGATTCTGGTGGCATGCCCCTATTTACAAACACAGTGTTACTAGTATAAAGCTAAAGTGAGAAGTATGAGCAGGAAGACAGACAGACAAAACATTGCGATAGGAAAAAGCTGAACTGTAGATAAACCCAGACAGGTAGATTGATAAAATATTCTGAGGCAAGAAACAGACAGCATGAAAAACAGGAAGATGGAGAGAGAGATTTAGAACTGAACTTCTGTGATTTATTTGCATTAAGCTCAGGCAGTGTGTGTAGCTTGGGTTTTACTTGTTTATTTTGCTTTCCAGACTGCCTCAGGTGCTGGCAGGGAATTATTTTGTTGAAGTTTCAGTCCATGGGAGGTTTTGAAAATGTATTGTCCCTGGGGAAAAATGAGGAGAGTTTCATAAAATTCTGTAAAAGTTTTGCAGATTATGAAACTCAAAAGACAAGGAGTTATACGTGAAGTTGTCTGCATCTCCTCCCTATAGCGAAAGCTTTGTCTCCTCACAGCCAGAAGACCAAAAACTATCAGCAGTCTTCTTCCTGTTCTTTGCATGAGGACATTCTGCAAATTATGGAAATTATGTCCATGCAGCCTTCCTGCAACAGATGGCAAAGCAGTGAGAATGGCCAGAGCTGGTGGGTGGTGCGGATGTGTTTACTTTAATAAGGCCCAGAGATTAAAGGTCCACCAGTGCCCATCAGCAGTCTGTTACATTCATTCATTTATAACTATTTCCCATTTTTCCCTGCAGTTACATTGTAGAATTGTTGTTACTTGGATCCCTAAAACCATCCAATGTAGCTGACACGGCTCTGCCTCTGAACAGGGCATCCCGGATCCCTCCCAGGATCCCCTTTGTAATCCAAGCCCAGGCATCAATCCATGGGACACAGAGCCCATTTCAGCCCTCAGGGCAGGACTGCGGTCCTGCAGAACCTCAGGAGTGAAGGAGGTGAGGGGATTAAAAATGGCACAACGGAAGGGGACAGCTGGAGTGTAGCACGGGTACCCGTAATCTGCTGAAGATTTTTGTGCAGGATGGATAGAAAAGTTGCAGAGGGAGAACTTTCTTATGTCTAGCGCGAAACTCTAGGGAAAATTTTAAGAAAGGAAAAGGAGAAAGTTCAAGTAGGAATAGGAGACAGAAAGTCCCTGAAGTTGTGCACTTAAACCCAGCAAGCCCATATGTATGAATACTGGAGAGAGGGGAAGGAGAGGCATTGCTTATGCCAGCATGAGTCCTCCCACATACACCATCTGCATCTACTCCAGGCCCTGCAACAGAAAGCAGACTGAGTTGCTGCCACCTCCTCTTCCCACAACCATTAGTGCTTCCTCCCCTGGAGGCTTGGTTTCAGTGGCAGTGGGCTTCAGGAAGCCGCACACCACCACTAGCTGCGAGGAGAGCCCTGTGGATGGGACACTATGGAGTGTAATGAAGTTTTTGACTCACAGGGTTCAGATGGTCACAAGAAGGTCTGTGTGTAGCTGGGTCACCAAAGAGAGATGTGGTTTGGTCTGCCCTGTGCTGTGCTGAATGGACTCATTCCCTAGCTCCTGTTTCCAGGGAGAAGCAGGAGGCTGAGGAATGAGAGCTCTCCCTCACCACAACACCAAAACTTAGCCAAAGGCTGACAGACAGACAGAGTATCACTGTCTGCTGCTGTGGCTGTGATTTATGGCTGTTCTTTGACGCTGTTTGAGCCAAGAACTGTGCCAGCCCAGTTATGACCTTCCCTGCCCTGATCCCGGCTCCCCAAACTCTCCCCATTTCCAAACAGCTTTTGCAGAGATTCTCACTCTCTGCTCCTGTAATGAGTTGCACAGCACGATACAGAATTAGTAGAATCCAAGTTATTAATTGTCGACAACAATTAGCCAGGACACCTGGGCCTTGAGGCACCTTGGTTACGTGTGAGAGCCAATTACAGGCTCATACATATTCATGGCACTTCGTCCACAAACAGTGAAAGCCGCTTCCCCGGCTCTGTGCATCTCCTTTCCTCCAACGCGTACCCAGCCCACCCTCAGCCAGGAAGGAACAATAGTTTCCTTTCCTTTCACGTTTCACTGAAATCAAATATTTGCTGTGCCCATAATTGATATAATGGAAATGAAGAACTAAGGTTTGACAAGCAAGAATAGAAATGGCCCTGAGCAAGCCTTACAAGAGATGGGGAGATGCTCCTGGACCCCTCCTGCTGCAGGAGCCTGCTGTCACCATACCGCAATGTGTCATCCACCCGAGTTCGGTGAGAGATATCTCTCACAGTCAGCAACCACCTTAACCACACCTGAGACCACAGCTTCCCAAGTATCAGCCCTCATGGTGCAGGCCAGCGTACTGCCAAGGAATCTGATGGTGCCAGACCAGTGTTTGCCCTCTGAGGACCCCAAAAGCAGTGCTGAGTGAGACATCAGGCTGCTTACCCCATGGTTTCTGTCTGCTTGAGTTTCTCCATAGTTTATCTGCTTCACTGCTGCCCTGAGTTTGCTCTGAGGTTGCATCTATAGAGAACCATGTGCTCTGCTCCTAGGAATGCTGTGAACACAGCCCTCCCCAGAGCCCTGCCAAGCAGGGACGTGCGGCTCCTGAGAACCCACTGAGCCATCGGAGCACCCCTTTAATATCTCTTTCACAGTAGCTATCCAGGAGCTAAAATGTTAAATCTATAATCTGCTCTCTAGATTTACTGTGCTGAAGGCTGTTAAGACTTTTGTGGGCTTTGGAGTGCAAAATAACATTGGAAACACATGTTATTTATCTGACACAGCGGAGTGACTCCTCCTCAGCCACCACTGTCTGCTGTGCAAATAAATCCCTGCTCTGTATTTGGGAAATAAAGCTATTTCTGTCACACAGAAGCCCAGCTGAAGCTTTTGAAAGAATCTGATTTTAATATTGCTAATGTTTGCTTTTTATTTCTGTGCACCCAAACAACTTTCTGAAGGGCCCTGATTGATTTTGCCTTTCCAATTGGTTCTAATCATCTTCTTCTCAGGCTGCTAACAGGCCAGCCGCAGTTTTCAGAAGTGACTTATGGTTTGGGCTGCTTTGCTTCCATTACGGATACCACCTCAGTAAAAATCAATAACAAATTAAACCACGGTAGGCAGCATGACCAGCGAAAGGGTGGCTGTGGGCTGAGAGAGGGATAGGGTTTGGATTTTTCAAAATTAAAGAGAAATTAAAGAAAGAAGTAGCCATGTCGTGAAGGTGCTGGTTTACACAGAATGGACTTCAGCATCCTACATCACACTTAGCTTGTGACTGGGACACAGCACTGGATGCTGCTGGAAGTGAACGCCTGTGTAGTACACTGCACGGCCCCGCTCTCCCCCATTACTCCTGCTTGGTGCCAAATGACACCAACCTGCAGAAAGCTCCTTCTGACTTACACTGGCATGAGACCACAGCCTGAGCATGATACAGACTTCTGCTCAAGTCTCCAACACACACCTCCCACTTCGTAGGATCATTATAGTTGGAAAAGACCTCTAAGATCATCCAGTCCAACCGTCCACCTACCACCAATATTGCCCACTGAGCCTTGTCCTTCAGTGTCACATCTCCATGGTTCCTGAACACCTCCAGGGATGGTGACTCCACCACCTCCCTAGGCAGCCTGTTTCAGTGCTTCTCTTCACGAGAAGAACTTTTTCCTAATATCCAACCTGAACCTTGCTCCCAGTCTCTCAGAGCAAACCTCTCTGCTTTCAATTCGTAAACCTGCAAGCTCCTCCAGAACAGTGGGAGACAGCACAGATTTCAGGTTTCTCCATGTGCATCTGCTGTGTTTCCCTACAAATTTCCCTGTTTGATGACAACAGGGTGACTCAAGTTGCTTGCGGCAGGGTCCAGACCCCGTCAATCTCAGTGCCTCAAATTATGGGCTGGTTTTATGCCAAGGTTCCCCCACACATTGTGATCTGTGCCTGGTAAATGCACACTCTTTATCTTTCAACAACTGGATTTAACCTCTCAGCTATCTGCTGCGGTCTTTCTTCCCCCTTGTCTGCTCCCTAGTTCATAATTTTTCCCTTTTTATTGTGGGGACTCTGCCTGTTCAGGGAACTTCACAGAAGGGAAAATAAACAGATCAGTATTCAATGTTACACTTTCTGTTTAGAAGTTTGTTTCTCTTTCTTCTTCCATTGCATCAATATTAACATGTTGATTCATAAGGAAAATAAATAAAATCTATAAATACACTCTTTTTTCTTTTTAAATCACGAAGCTCAAAGTTATGGATCCCACAGCAACTGTAAGTCAACCTCTATGTGCAGATACATCAAAAGCACGGAAATTATCACCCAGGGCAGCAATTGCATATGCGTGAGGGGATTACGTTACTGACAGCAGAAGGACTGCAAAAGGTGGAAATCCCAACAATGTGAAACATTTCAGCTCTTCTGTGACAAGATGTCAAAAATACCGATCTCAGAGATCTTATCTCTATGGACATAAATGGGATTCAGCTTGGCAGCAGGCAGAACTGCTTGAGCGAGGCGGTGGTACCTGTACTTTTGGACTCCACTGGACCCAAAGATGCTGAGGCACTCCAGAGCCAACGATGGTGCCACTGAGCCTAACACATGCCCCCTCCACTGTACAGAGCCGATGGGATGACCCAGAACCACCTATGGTTGGAGGGTCCAACAGAAAGGCGCTGGTGTGCCCCAGAACTGGACCAGAAAACCAGAAGAGCCGTTAGAGGATCTACTGCATTCACAACCAATGTCTGTCATCCTTCTACCTGTTCCAAGCCTATATGTCATTCTTCTTTCCAGCTGCTCTCTAGGAGAGACAAAATTCTGAAATCTGGCTCTGCAGAATGGATTGGAACCCCTGGGGATGCAGATGAAGGGCTGGCAGCCTCTATGGACAAGAGGCCTCAGCCATCCAGCTCTCCTGTACCCTGATCACCAAAGCAGGCAGTCACTGAAGGGAGGGGTTTTAAGCACAAACTGCATCCCAGGGGACGTTGGCTAAGTTATTCTAATTATTTGCACAATGTGATGAAAGAGGGATGTGTTCCCGTTTCATTAAGGCTTTAGTCCACCAGGTGCTGATGCTCCTTTGTGACGCCTGAGAGCTGAGAACTAATTAGTGCTAAATTATACCCCTGACAAAGACACAGCAAGGAAGCAGAAAAGACATACACATGCTGAACCAGATAACATCCTTTCAGATGGCAGATCAAATGGGCATCACCACTTCAGAGGGACAAAGATACCCCAAGGAATGGCTTGGTATTTACCTTAAACAGAAAGAAAAGATAAAAAAAAAAGGCTGGCAGGATTGGTTCTCGTGAATCCCCCCTGTGCCTTTCCTATAAGGAGTTTCCCTTACATTCAGGCCTTTGGGATCTGCACAGATGCTCTCAGTACCATTTGCTGTCATTTTCCATTGGATGTACTTTTAACAAGCTTCACAGCCAGCTCTTTAAATAAACATGAAGGCAGTGGCTTAGGAGAATACAGCTGGAGTTTGCAGAGCATGCCATTTGATGTGTTGCGTGATGGAGGAGATTGTGTGTGATCTTACAATTAAGGGGTGTATCACAGCCCAGCCCAGACGGATTAACACGACTTTGGCTTTCATGTTTTCTGACTGTGCAGGGCTGGGTGCTCCTTTCACTCGGGCACAGCTTTCCCTACCCCCAGTGCTTCAGGGTCCTCCGCTGCCCTGCTCCCACTCCGTCAGCAGGAAGAAGCCACCACCAACCTGCTGCAGGGCCGGCAGGCATCCTGGGCTCTTTGTCAGCCACTTAGAGCCATGCACAGAGACAGTGCCAATCAAAGAAATGCCTGAAAGGAGACATAGCCACAGTGCTTTAGCCAAAGCAATTTCACACTGAGAGTGTCCCGTGAACAGCCCTCACTTCTCCGCTTGCATGTCTTTCTTTGATGAATGCTGTGCAGTGTATGTTTTATGTTTCCCTCTGAAGTCTCTATAATTGCTCTTTTCCAGGGGCACTGTCCTGGGTTAGACATCCCATCACTTTGTGGGTGCACAGATCTCAACTAAATGAGTACACATCCAAAGCATCTCCTCTGCTGGTAGCTGCATGGCTCTGTCTTCTGGCATTACTGACAGCACCTTCAGCTCGCAGAAGTGGTGACAGCCCGCAAAGAAGTTCTGCTGGCCAAAAGGCTGATTTGTTACCTGGTGTGCAGTAAGCCAGTCTCTCTAGAATTAATTAAAGATTGATTTAATGCAAAGTTGTGCAAGTTTGGGTGCTGGGTGGTCTCCTACAAAGCTAGCACATCCCAGGATTTTTGTGACATCTTTTTTGTCACTTGACCGATACAGCCTCCAGCCTACAATTAAAGATTAATTTGAGTTAAAGATGGGGCTAATCTTCCTTCCTGCAGGCCAGCTAGACATGCTAATTAATGACACTTTCTCAAGATGCTCCTATCTTCAAAGACAAGTTTAGTCATCGCATTGTGATCCAGAGTTCCTCTACTTAATCGCTTCAGCAGTTTCAAGAACGATCGTCCTGACTTAGATGAAAGTACATATTTGCTCTATGTAAGGATACATACAGAAAGATTTGAACAAAGGTTACTTCTTACTGACAACATCCTAAAGCTTACTCTAGAGCACAGGGCATCAAGAAGTCTAAAATCAACCCCTAGTCCTAAGTTATTAATAGTATTATCAAAAACTGTGAGATGTAAGATTGGAAAAAGCCATTTCTTGCCCTCCCTTCAGGACTTAACTAGCCCATCTCCCTCCCAGCCAGCACCTCATCCCTGGGAAAAGCCAGTTAGATACGAGTCAATAAATCCCCTGAACGGTCTCGTCTTGTCCTGGCCATTCCCTGATGTAAAGCAAAGCCCCCAAGGCTGAATGCCACCGTGGCATGAATCGTGTTTATCATAACAAGAAACAAAGAAGGAAGAGAACAAAGGAAAAAGAAAAGAGGAGAGAAAACAAGGAAGGAAAATACAAACAGAGGAGTGAAATGGAGGGACATAGATAGACCCATTAATTTCCCTCTGTTTGCTCTGGGATTTAAACAACAAGCTGCTATGTCTCTGGTTTATCTTAGTTCTTCAGCTGTGAAACGTGCTGTGCTCCAGTGTCTTCTGAGCTTTAGAGATTTGCCAGGGAGCTAGGAATGAAGCAAGAGGCTCAGCAAACAGAGATAGCAGAGGCGGCTTCATACATCACACTCAGAGGAAATTCATTCCTTTCAGCGCTGCCCATGGGTGAAATTACATTATATTCTGTTTGGATAATTGGATGTCATATACCACCCGACTTGTTGTAGGATGGCATTTCTGTGCCTGCAGAGGCTGTTAGCAGCATCCCAGGATAGAGCAGACGAGGCAGAAGTCCCATGAAGTGTGGACAACAAAGTAAGGACACGGAGGTGTCATCTTCGAGTGGTCCTGGCCACTGACCCACCTCTCAGCTTGGTAATGGAGAGAGAAAACACAGGCAAGAGGCAAAGCACACCGAGCCAGAGATAAAGGAAATGAAAGGGAAGGGAGCAAATCCAGAAGAGGAGACAAAAGGGGGAGAAAAAATGCAGCAATAGGAGCTTGGTTTCAAAGTGTGCTTGATGTTTTCATGAACATGTCAATTAGTGCCCAAACACTTCCAGGTGCTGCTGGGCAGGCGTAGCAGGGCTGGCGTGCAGGTCTCACAGGGCAGGTGTTATCGTTGGTCTTCCAACCACAGCTAGGGGGAACAGCCTTCCCATGGAAAGGGAGACTGATACATCTGAGGATTTTGCTAACACAAACACAAAGCTTTTCCTTCCTTTCTGTTAAATTTGGGATGGGATGCCAAGGTCTTTTAGCTAGAAATTGGGAGGACAAGCCTGGCTATGGGGACAAGTCATGTTGTGGCTTCCTGTTAATCCCATAGAAATACGGCAGATTTTCTTTCTCTCACTGAACATCACAGGGAAATTTGGAGTCTCTCAGCCTTGTCTCTCTGCATTTTACATTCCCCACTCACCCATACATTGTTTGAAATGCCCTCAATTTCCCCCTCATTGTCTTCTTTCTTGCTGCTCCTCACTCCAGTTCGCTGATGGCTTTTTAATAGCACAGTTAGAGTTGTCAACACAAGCCAGAGGACAATCTCATGTGTCACACTGTCCTGATGCATCTTGGGAACTCCATCTGGCTCAAATGAACTTATTTTATTGAAATAATCTCTCCTCCCTGCTAGTTATTGAATCGTCTTGGCTCAATGGCCTCGCTCAATATCAACTTTTCATGCTTAATAATTAGGGCTGGAGAAAAGAGTTTCGTTGAATAAGTGTTTAATGTCACACATGATTAGGAGACTCAGGGATGACCTAACGAGGCAATTCAATTTGGGGCTGCAACTGTTCAGAGGAGGGACAATTAGGAACGTGTTCTAGGCTGTGGATATATGCTAATGGTGCCTGCAGAGATATTTATGGGAACTACACCCTCCTCTTCCATCTCAAGTGTTTTTTTCTCACTTCAAGGCCCAGATGTTAGCGCTGGTTTTTCCATGAGTTACACTATGTCCCCATGCAATGTATTCTTCAGAAACCTGTGTTGCTATCAGTTGATTGCAACAATTGCTGCAATACTCCACTTGATGGAGACAAGTTTGGAAGCAGTTTCCAGCCAAGCACAAACAGCCAAATACTTCATTCCACCAAAGCCTCTAAGCATGCCCACAACTGGGCTCCAAGCCACACACTCATTTCCTGGCAAGAGCAGAAACTCAGAAAGTGACTTTTCAACAGCAAGTCCTACAGAAGCAAACCACAGACCACAAAGTGATTTTTTTTTAGCCTGTTTTTCTCTATCTACCACTACCTACCTATTTGCCCACCAACCACTGTCAGTTGTCCTGGCCAGGATGTTTGTGTACTGTGTTAGTGAGTGATGGGCTCAGTCTCCAAAGGGTCACTGCTAACTATTACATGCATGGAAAAATCAGATGCAGATTAAAAAAATAAAAATAAATAATAATAGTAATAATAAAAATAAAAAACAACAACAGACCAACATTTAGGAATGAGGATGAGAGACAGATGCCAAATGATTCTGAAGGATCTGGAAGTGGTTTTCCCATGGCACTCCTAAAAGGATTTCTCCTGGTTCTGGGATTGCTGTCCTTTCTCTGCATAATTAACCATTTATAGGTGCTCTGCAAAATGCGTGCTCTCCAAGCTCACAGTGCTTGAAATCCTGTCCTAATGCATTTCCTACAAAAGCGACTTCCTCAATTAAAATCCACTAACACACCAATCCACCACATCTTCATACACATCACACGCTGCTCTCAGGAATGAAAACAAGAAAACTTTCTCAAATTAAACTTACATCCTTGCCTTCTCTGACTGCCTCACCCCTTTTCTTACACGTCCTTCTCCCCTATGAACAGCACATTTAATAGGATTTGGGAAGCATTTGGCAGCAGCTCTCACCCCCTTATACTTGCATGCTGTCTGCACTCTGCTCTTCCCCATAAATGAGGACATCAATATATCCTCTGTGCGACATATTTCATTTTCCTGAAACTTCTGATCTGCCTGATTGTCCCAGAAGAAAGAGATGCATTCCCTGTTTATTGTGATATTTTATGCGCAAGAGACTGATTTGCTGTGATAGCCACCAACTTCCCTAGCTGGAAACCCAGCAGTGCCTGTTCCTGCCTAAAGGATGCCTGTAGACACAGAGCAACATTCCTCATGCTGGGGAATAAAACAGCAGAAAACCCTGCGTGTCTCTGTGCATGCCAGGGTACAGCAGGGCAGGGCTCTCCTCTGCGCTGAAGGGGATGGAAGTTTCTCAAAAGGATTAAGGATGGATGAGGAGAGAGGCATAAATAGAACCTTTCCTGCTGAGAGAAATGCTCTGCTCCCTGCAATACTGTCACCTCCAGGGAGGAACATAGCTGCTGCTTAAACTGTGCGTAATGACGTGACATGCAGCAATGTCAGGATGCGTGAGCCAGTCCCTGCTCTGCTGGAGCAAGACAAGGTTCTGCCATGGAGAAGAGAGGAGCTGTGCCACACTCCACTGCAAAAGCCAGGAATGCGACGGAAAGGTATGTACACTGCAGCTGGACTTCTCTAGAAAAAAAGTCTTGATTTCTGAGCTAGAGTCCAGAACTTCAGCTAATGAGATTCTGCAGCTTGGATAGGACCATTGCAGTAGGACTTCAGCCACCTGTTTGTTCTCCACTTCCTTTTCTCCCTCCGTACATTATTCATGCCGAGATGTGTACAGTAAAGCAAGATGGCTTCTTTGGGTTCCTTCCTTCCAACCTGACATTCACAGGCAGACGGAGTAATTATGCATGCAGACACCAAAAAGAAAAATCATTTGGATCAATTAGGGACTTCATTTCATTGTTTACTTGTGGGGGTGAGAAATTTACCCTGAATCAGGCCATATTGCACATGGTAATGGAACACAATTACCTATTCTTCTCCATTTCAGGGGAGAACAAAGTAACTTGAAAGTCCTTGGAAGGTGAAGGAGTGGGAATTAAAATCAGATTCAGAGCAAAAGGAGAAAAAGACCTTTGAAAGAAGCAGAGGCACTCGGAGCTTATTTTACTTGGGAAATTTCTTTTAAAATCAGACATTGTTTCAGAGGTTTCCAGACCCAGCAGATAATTAATGAAATTAAGGTGAGGAGTTGCTGCTAAATATTTGCTCACACCACAGGGAAAAAAACAGTGCTAAAAGCATCTGGACTTTTACAGGCAAATAAATCACGAAAGAGAGGTGTCTCAATTACTCAGACTCCAGAGGGAAATATTACCTCTCTTTATGATAGAGTTTTCAGTAATGGCAAAAGCTCACAGTTTTTCAAAAAATCCCAGTGCCAGTGCCCAGCTTTGCAATGTTAAAAATACTGGAACCATCTCCAAAGCATGATGATATTCATGACCCTGGGGCCCATCCATGGCCTTGGGCACCTCCAGGGATGGGGCACCCACAGCTCTGGGCAGTGCCAGGGCCTCACCACCCTCTGAGTAAAGAATTTCTCCCTCACATCTGACCTAAACCTCTTCTAGTTTACAGCCATTTCTATCAGAATGTGTACAAAGTCTCTCTCCCCCTGTTTATCAGCTCCCTCAGGCACTGGAAGGCCGCAGTGAGGCCTTCCAGAGCCTCCTCTTCTCCAGGCCGAACACCCCCAGCTCCCTCAGCCTGTCCTCCTAGGAGAGCTGCTCCATCACAGAAGGCCTCCAGGTTGGTCAGGCACGATCTGCCCTTGGTGAAGCCGAGCTGGCTGTCTTAGATCACCTGCTCCTCCCTCATATAGCTTCCAGGAGGCTCTGCTCCGTGATCTTCCAGGCACAGAGGTGAGGCTCACCAGCCTGTAGTTCCCCGGGTCCTCCTTCCTCCCTTTCTTATGAATGAGAGTGATGTTTCCCTTTTCCAGTCACCAGGGACTTCTCCTGACAGCCATGACTTTTCAAATATGGTGGAGAGCGGCTCAGCACCCACATCAGCCATCTCCTTCAGGACCCTGGGATGCATGTCATCCAGCCCCACAGACTGGCACACATTCAGTCTCACAAGGTGGTCTCCGACTTGCTCTGCCCTGACAGTGGGAAGGATTTTGCTCCCCTGACTCCCTCCCCCGAGGCTCAGGGATGTGAGACGAGTGGGAAGCCTGAGTGCCAGTGAAGATCAAGGCAAAGAACTCACTGAGTACCTCAGCCTTTTCCGTGTCTGTTGCAGCCAGTTCTCCCTTCTCATTTATCAGAGGGACACGCTCTCCTTTGTCTCTTCTGACCCATGTACCTGTAGAATCCCTTCTTGGTATTTTTCACATCCCTCGCCAAGTTCAGTTCTGTCTCTGCCCTGGCTTTCCTGTTCCTATCGCTGCATGTCCAGACAGCATCCTTGTATTCTTCTCAGGCCATGCGTCCCAGCTTCCATTGCCCATCTGTTTCCTTCTTGTCCCTCTGTGTGACCGCAGGTTCGTGCCCAGCCGTGCTGATTTCCTGCCTCTTCTGCTTGATTTTTTATGCTGGGAGATGGAGAGCTCTGGTGCTCTCAGAAAGGTCCTTAAAGAGCTGCCAGCTCTGTTCTGTTCCTATATCCCTAAGGACAGTTTCCCAAGGGATCTCATTCATTAATTCCTTAATCAGCCTGAAATTGGCTCTCCTGAACTTCAGGGTCCTGACTCTGCTGTTCACCAGGCCCATATTCCTCGAGATCATGAACTCAACCAGGGCACAGTCGCTGCAGCCTGCGATCTTAACCTCCTTAATGAGCTCCTCTGCAATGGCCCCAGGGCCCAACACATCTGCAGGATGGAAATGCCATCTGTGGGGATGGCTCATGCAATTAGGCTAACGAAGCTGCAGGCAGCACACAAGGGTGATCAGCTTCATCCTGCAGGCCATGCACTATCATCAACTGGGATGAGGGAGGAACATCCCTCAGGCCATGCTCTTCCTCGTGCCACGGGATTTACAGCACATTTAGTTAGGCACATCTGTTTTTTGATGTGCCTATGACCAGTCTCTGTGAGAGAGGAGACAAATTAGGCTTCCCATCTTCCCATACCCAGCTGGGTACGCTGGGATGAATGACACATGGTAATAGCAGGTCATCACATCTGCACTGACAGTGCTAAAAAATGGGGTCAGCAGAGAATCCAGAGGTTTTCCAGGGGTCTCGCACTCAGGCAGCAATTGCAGGTTAGTGTGTGATAGACTGAGAGGCCGCATCGAGGAGACAGTTAATAAAAGCAGGACTAGAAGAATCAATGCTTTCTGACACACCGGTGACAGATTGGCGAGAGGGACAGATTTAATATCCCAGCGTTATCCTTTTCCAGCCTAAGGGCCCTGAAATTGATTGAATAAATTAAAGCACTGCTGTGGATGACACTAGAGTTAAGGTCGTATCAGCACTTCCATCTTAACTCCCTATATTCTTTCCTCTGGGGTTTTCTTTTTCATGTCTTGGCACAGAAAGCTTACTCCTGTGTCACAGTTTGGCCAAGAACATCTCAGCTACAGTGCAATTTTATGATTATAATTTTCAAGAAGGGGTAAAGAAAATAGGAAAAGAATGGAATTACAGAAGAACAGAAAAATAGTTCTATCTGGTGTGCCTTTGGAATCAAAGGATAAAGAGGCCATGTCAGGCTACTCCTAAAAGCACTACATGCTCAGTCTGTGTCATGGTCAATCTCTCTTTGCAAACAGTGAGAAGAAAAATAGACTTAGAAAAGAAAAATGTACAGAGACCTCACAAAAAATTGAAGTAATTAAAGCTGTAGGACAAATTTGTCTCCGTGTAACTTCACTTGCATGCAAAATTATTCATTCTTCTGTTACCAAAAGCAGTGAAGGTAATTGCTGATGAACATTCTTTAGCTTTTATTCTTTATTATCTCTTGGTAAGTCTCTCTCGGCATTGTCAATAGGATTTTGTGTCACAACAAATCCAATTGCTTGGATAGAATCGGACTGTGGGCCCTCCATCCAGTTGGTCTGATCATCAGTATTCCCTTGGCACCTCTCAGCTGGGGATGGAAGATGGGATCTTAGAAAAAACGCTCAATATTTTCTTTAAAGCACTAGGGGAAAAACCTAACCTCTGCCCTTCAGAAGTGGTGTAATGTCTCTTCCAAAATGAGATATAAAACTGAGCTTTTACTGTTTTCATCTTTATGGGCTGTGTCGCTTTGCACAGCTCCTTTACCAGCCACCACCGGGTCACAGGCATCTCTGATATTACCCCGTGCTACCCAGACATCTGCTCACACGCAGCTGGTTAACAAATCAGGGGCCAGCAGACCGCGCTCTGAACACTGTGTATTGCACATAACAAAGATTGCTTGGAGCAAACGGCCTCTGCTGTGCAGTTCCTCACTTTAGTGCTTAACATCACAGCCTCTAGGAGAATTTCCTCCAAAATGGGAACAACAAAAACTCGCTTTCCTCTCATTGTTTAATTGCACAAAAAAAAATGTGCACAAAGCTCCAGTGCTAAAAAGTGTGAGCGCTTTGCACATTGCTCACTTCAGCAATTACCCACCCGACCCCATCTCCCCCTTTTTCAGCAGCACCTATGGGGCACTAGGGAGCAGCTTCAGTTCTTCCCCCCTGCGAAGAAGCAGGTGCTCAGTGGCTTCACGCAGCCTAACGTTTCACCAGGCAGCACAGCAGGGAAATTTGCCACCCTTCCCTGGCTGGGAACTGCTGGAAAGCAGAATGGCTCCCAATAGCTGCATCCCATGAAGCCCCAGGATAAATCTGAGCTGGGAAAAGTCATACATGACTGCTGTTCTCCTTAATGGCAGTCACACGGATAAAAACCCATAGAGCTAGTTGGAAAATGTTGAGGCTTGGTGAGAAATGAGAAAAAAACCGCACATAAAACAGTTAAGATTGATGTTCAGCTGAGATATGAAGTAGAAGAAACTAAGCATTCAGAGCAGGACATCAGTCTGCGTCCCACCTCTACGCCAGCCAAACAACGTGGGTTAAAGTCAAAGCATCTAAGTCACCCCTGCATTAATCTGAATTTATTCCATCTATTGATGGGGGTAAGCACGCAGTGGTCCAGGCGCTCAGTGCCAGTCCGTGGGGAGCTCAGTGGCTCTCAGCCGGTATCTCCAGCCACAGGCAGTTCACCCATGAATTTAAACTCAGATGGAACATCAATGCCTCTTCCCACAAATCAAGGCTTCTTGTTTAAAACACTGCGCTTGCATGTTAAATAGAGAATAATTACACACTCAAAGGGAGGACAAATCTAATTTGACTAGAAGGATACGGGGAAAACTAATGCAGTGCTGTGGCTGTATGAAGAAAAGCTTTTCACTGTGGTTAAAGTGAAAGCAGGGCAGGACCGGTGACTTCTGTGCTGCTCCTGAGACTCAGTGCTTTGTGTGAGTCCTTAACACCTCCTCCTTTCACTGCTCCTTGGGTCATCGCTTACATCAACACGCAGCCACTCGAGTGCTCCGCATCCTACACACCCTGTGCACTCATGCAGGGGCACATGGGCTTCACATCCACTGTGTTTGTTATCTTTCAAATCCTCTGCCAGAGCGGAAGGAGTGAGCTTGCCTTGCTTATTGAGCAACGTAAATGATGGATTTAATCTACCGAAACACAGCCATCACTCCCAGAAAAATCACATATCTTTCTGTGAGTAATGGGAGCCTTCTGATGGGTTTCAGTCCATAAAATGGAGCACAGTTGGCTAAGCAATCTTTGGAGGCTACTCTTTAAACACCAACAGCTCGCAGTGTCCTCAGGCGGTGTGAGTTTATGAATCTCTCTTTGGAAGTTAATGCACTCATTAGTTTTAGGCTGAGGGAGCAGATGGCAGCAGAGTTCCCCTTGCTTGGACCCAGGTGGTAGAGTCTGCACTGCCCTTCCTTAAAGGCCTGGAGACTACCAAAGAAACTAGTAATTAATCTAAAGATTCATGCCAAAATATTTTCCTCTTTCCATGAGGTTTGGGGGTCCCACCACACCAATACCACCATGGTGCAACCAGCACAGAAGCAGAAACAGAGAAAGGAGGGAGGCAGGAGGGAAAAGAAAATTCACATTCCTGGCTGATTTCTACATGAATTGTACAAAATGTAAATAATGACATCTCAAAATAGGAAAGCTCACTTGCTTTGGGGTACAGCCTCAGGGCTGAAGTTCATCCTAGGCTGAGCTAGAGGATTGTCAAGACTTGCAAAAGTTTTGAGCGAACTTGGGAGCAGTGCAATATCATCCAAGGCCCAATTCCAAACAGAGAGTGGCAAATGTCAACCTGGCTTCAGCTCTGATCAGACCTCTGGGAATCATATTATCCCTCCAGGAGCACTGGAAGCAAACCACCTTACAGCCTCTATTGCTCAGCCCGGTGGAACTGGAGGTTTCAGTTAATTAACTGTGTGGCTATTTCTGTTTGCTTGCATTCAAAGCAAAAATCAGGAGATGCAGCTGCAGGAGAATTGAAAGAGAGTTACGTCTGTAAACATGGCCTGATCACAACAGAAAACAGTAACTAACCTGGACCTCACTGTGCATGTGGGCATGGTGGTGATGGGTCAGCGGTTGGACCCAGTGATCTTACTGGTCTTTTCCAACCTTAACGAACCTATGATTCATTTGGCCCTGATTCAAGCCTTCATCTGGAGCTCATTAAGAACAACACATCTTGACTGCTGATCCAGAAAATCCTTTGAGGGATCTTTGAGGTCCCTTCCAACCCAAGCTGTTCTGTGATTCTATGATTTACAGCATCCTGTCCCCCCAACAACAGGGTGGTGCCCTGTGGGTACACCTATAGGGTAGGGATGCAGGAGAGATTCCTCCTCCCCGCTCCAGCTGATGGCTCTCCTCTGACCCAGAGCACAGCTGCTGTCTCAGAGACATGAGACATCTGGAGAGGAATGGAGCAGACTCGTTTTTGGCTGAGGATCAGTTCGGTGGTGTTGAGCCAAGCTCCCTTCCCAGCCCGGTCTCTTGATGCCTGTGGAGTTACACCATTTGGAAATCTAACTTTTTAACTGGTGTTTCTGTAACAGATTGCCCTATTGTATTGCAAACAATAAAGTGTGATTCAGAATGCCAAAAAGCATCTGAAATGGCAGGCTGGCTCTTTGGGTTCTGGGAACTGAACCGCAGCTGCAAAAACTGATTTGAAAATGTGTGATCTCAAGGTTCTTTAGTAGAAAAGGTCTATAAAGAGGTTACACTGGAGAGATACCTTGAAGAATAGTTAAGTGGCAAGCCTGAAACATCAGACACTTGCTGCTATCACCAGCTCAGCTACTTTTTCCAGAGAGGGGAAGGCAAAGACTACAGGGTCCTGATGCTGCCTTGGGTCAGGCTCTTAAAGGACTGCTGTTTCCCCACCTGTACAATGGGGTAACGACACGTGAGTTCTGCAAAGCTGTTCTCTGGCTAAAGTAACTGAATGCTGAGATCTCTGTAAGTACAAAGAAAGCTCAACAGCCATTAAAAATGAGGTTTTAGGATTTAAAAAGTCCCCAAATTTCAGCAGCAATATACACGTTACCACCTCAGCCAAGGTTCTTCCATACTCTGTGCCCAAATCCTGTAGCTCTAATAATCAAGGGAATGCTCAGTCTTCCGGCTGCAATATTTCTTGCCTTTTAGGATTCATTCCTGACAATAATTAAGTCTCTTAAGGATGAAACTTAAATGAGCAGTGGCCTGTAGGGATGGTATTAGTGTGTTAACTGTGTTTGTGGTTTAAATATTAATGTCAAAGTGTAATTACTATCCACTAACTTCCAGGCTAGTGCATGAAAATACATTTAGCTAAGCAGGAAGAATGAGCTGTACCAGTTGGAAGCTTCTGTATGGAAGGGATGAAAACTCAGGGCCAGAACAGTTTCTCAACGAGCCTGAGGAGACAATGCTTGGTGGATGTTCTTCATGCAGCCCCAGCCCTGGGGCTTCCTCCAGGCAGAATTCCCAGCTTCTTCCGACAGCAGCAATGCTGTAATATCCCAGAGGAGGGAGTGGGTGTTGTCGGCCGACCTTACAATTGCAGTGCAAGCTATACCTGTGTCCCAGGAAAAAAAGCCTCTCCTAATTGAATGTCTCCACCATTTTCTCCTCACAGCATCAAATTCCCTGGAATCTGGGCAAGGTTCCTATTGAGTTCCCAAGACCCCTCTGAGTCTGAGTGAGGAGGTGAATAAGCATTAGTTCACCTACCACATCCCAACTCCTTGCATTGTCCTGTGCACTGCTGGAATTCTCAGGGAACATTCAACATCTGGAAGATCTGAGCCTGTACACGAAAACTGCACAGAGCATGGGGACAGCAGGAACAGAAAGGAGGGAGATGCTGCATGCAAAGCAGGTTTTGAATGGAGAGAGGGATTCTGTACTCGCACTTGCTAGAGGAAGGCTGTGTTGCAGCAGTCACAAATTGTGAGCCAGCTACAGTGACACTTAGCTCTCCCTCTAGGTCTCGAGCACGACACCGGAAAGGCTGTAATTCATTTCACTTCATCTCTGCTCGTTTCAGACAACCAGAGCGGAAAAGTCAAGCCAGAGAAAGAGGAAAGAGGGCATGAAATGGAGCTGGCTCTGCAATGGCTCAGCCACTGGTTACAGGCATCAACAACATATAGGCTATTCCCACTGCTCCCAAACCTTTGGGTGATATTAAAAGTGCAGCTGGGAGAAGAAAGCAAGCAAGCAGAAAGCTCATGCAAACAATCTTGTAGAGATTCCTTTTCCAAACACCCATCCCTCGGGGCTGCAGTCACACATGAAGATCTCCCCTCTCCACGTGAGGCCACACATCCCTGTCCAGGGCCTCCTTCCCTGAGCCCTGGGGGGGCAATCAAGTGACCCCTGCGGCTTCTCAGCCCTTGGCACAATAGAGGAAGGATTAGAGATGATCCCTGAATGCTGCCCTGTGCCTCTGGGGTTTGAGGGGCTTGAGTGGCCCTCCAGGCCAAGCAGGCCACAGAGAAATCTTGCATTCAACATCTGTTGTAAATTCCAAGGAATCGAATGGGATTGTGCAATTTAATCCAGCCAGGGTTCAGATGATCAAAAGAATTTCTTCAAGTCTTGAAAGCTAGCCAAACGCTCAAAACACAGCCCCTCAGCAGGATGAAGGCATTATTCTTTCTTCTTGAGTTTACATGTCTTTATTTTTATCATCTCTCTGAGAGGAGGGTGAGGAAAGGAAGAAAAGTCCGGTTTAAGAGCACGGATAAATTCTGCCATGCTCAGATCCTGCCCTGAGACACAGATACCCCCAACCTCCCGGTGACACACGAGCCTTCAGGGACACTGATAGATAGCTGGGTGGCTGGGGAGACACTGCAGTGCCCTAATGGCCAGAGGAACCTGCCAGAGGAACTGCAAAATTAATTCTGCTGCTAAATAATTAAGGGTTAGGTGAATGTTTTCTTCCATTAACTATTTCTGCCGGTACCCTGGCTGCACATCCCTTCCTGCCTTTGTTGTAGGGGTTGTGCCTCCAGCTGCTCTGGGACCTGACCCTGTGCTCCGGGCTCAGGCAGCATGGTCTCCTGGGTTCTGCTTCTGGCTTCCTTCTGACAAAATCCAGGATCTCACTCAGACGAACCCGGTGCATGTTTTAGGAGGAAACAGTCATCCAAAACAGAGTCACGAGTCAGAGTCTTCCTATCTCCTGCCTCTGTTTCCTCCACTGTGAAGTGCGTTCCCGCTCTGGGAGGATGCAGATCTTCACTGGTGTTTGCCAAGGGGCCATGGAGCAGGAGTGGTAAATACCAGAGTGGATTTCCTTCCTGTTGCCAGTTCCTGGCTGGTCACAGTGTGAGCCGTGCCCTTCACCACGGGTCAGCTCCAAGCATTTCCTGCCCCCGTCCTGACCCTGACTGTAACTGTGGCATGAGAAAAATAAAAAAGTGATGTAAATACTCAGCAAGACCCACTTTGCTGCCAATCACTGAGAGCTAAGGGCAGCTTGTGCTTCTTGAAGCAAACTCAGTGCAATACAGGATTAGGTCCTGTTTGCTTTTCTGCCTCCAATTTTCTTCCTCTTTTTTCAGCTCTGCCAGGCCCTCTCTCCCTTTACAGCTTCTTCTGCAGTGTCTCTTCTGCTCAGACTCTGTGCTCCTCCCAGCTGGAGGACAGTGCTGGATAAAGTATCCCATTGCCAGGCAGTGTGCGCAGCCATGTACACCACCTTCCTGCCCAGCTTTTGCTTCGTGCTGGGTCAGGTACTGCTCATCCTCCCACAGTCAGAGTGGAAGCTAACACAAAAGCGTAAACTGGCATAAACTCTGATTACATGCACAGGTTAATCCAGTGCAGCCATGTCTAACAGTGTACAAGAAGCAAAGAGACACAAAGGTAGAATGAACTAAGTGAAATTATAATAATAAAACACGAGCAAGCGCCCTGCTCCCTTCCTATGACAAAATTAAACAATCAGTAGGGCTCTCCTCACCAGCATTTCTCTGGCAAGGACAAAACACGACAGCATCAACAGAACCCTGATGTCCCAGTATCTGCTCCAGAAGTTGCTGGGGACAGGCAGTGTCACAGTGCCTGTCTGATGGTGAGCGATGCATTTGCGGGGCTGCTTGCTCTTGCCTGTCAGCCAATGCACTGCGTGGAACAGGCATGTTTTGGCTGGGAGATCGCTTTCCTTAATCCTTGTGCAGAACTCAATGGTATAGTAAAGCAGAGGTGTAGGTATGTCCTTTGAATTAGTGGCTAGCATTGTGATTCAGCTTTTCTTCAGCTCCATGTAGGAGAACAGAGAAAGAGAAAAAATAACAGATTGTCCAGACTGATAGGGTATATTAAATAAAGGCTATGGAAGAGTGTCTTTTCCAGGTTATCTGATCATTTCCTCGTCTTGCATGCATTTCTGCCTATAGAATCCTTCCAGTTCTACTCAGAGGACCACTGTCAGTGCTGTCAATGGAGCTAGAGCCAGCCATGCTTCCAAAGAGATGTCAAAGGCTTTTCAGTTTCAATGGAAACCAGTAGCAGCATCAAACAGAGATCAGAAGTTAGACCAACTGTTTCTGACTCTGGAAAATAGAAAAAAAGCAGTACAGCATTTCAATAGCATATTCCATAATAAGCAGAGTCTATTTCTCTGTCAATGCAGATAACAATCCATCAGGATGTCATCTGCCTTGACAGCTGTCACCTCTGTGAGACAGACACATTTGGAGAGCAAGGTGCTTCCTACGCTGCTCTCCCTCATGCTGCTCTCCCATGCTCATGTCCCAGTCACCACATTTAAAGCTTTTTTCCAGCTCTCATCTGCACTCGATATTTGCATCTATCCATCTTGGTCTTTTGACTTCACCCTACAACGTGCCTTTTGTTGCCAGTGCTCACCTGTGATGATTGATTCGCTCGACAGACAGTTTTTAATGCAACAGCCACTGGCACAGAGAAGGGAGGGTGGGTGCTCTGGGGCAGGTCCTCTTAAGGTGTGATTGGAAGAACTCCAGCTGCCCATCAGCATTCCCTAATGCCCCACCACTATCACCTCAGTTTACTGCTTCATCTCCTCTCTTCTTCCTGCCTCTTCCATCCAAGTTGTGACTCTCTCTCCAAGTTTTTGTTTATTCATTTTACCATTTCTCCCTTTCAAACACAAATGCTTCATTACCATTGTATTCCCATCAGGTAATGGGGGTACCAGGCCAGGCACAATGGATGTGTATGCCATTGCACATGATGAAGCAACTCCTACATATACAAAACCAAGAACAAAACCATATACAAAACCAGTCTCTGAAGGGAAGGTCGGAGCATTTACCACCAGGCCAAGAGATGAGATCCTGAAGCCCTGTACTAAAGAAAAGGAAGGAATCTTTAAGCCTGTAAGAGGGAAGCTGCAGCACGGGGCTGTTTTAACCATCACAGCAAAGAAGGCTCTTGACATGAATCAGACAGATTTTACTTCCTTTGATATTGGTATAAACCCAGGATAAACACTGTGATTTCACTGGGATTACTTAACATTCACACTGATGTAAATATTATTAAAATTCAGCTTTTTACTGTTACAATGAGTACCCTGCAGCAGAACATACACTGTGCACCTGCTGCTGTCGTTCCCAATTGGAAACAAGTTTATTGACCAAAGATCAGAATGGCATTTTATCAATTCATATTCTTTGTTCTCTCTGTCCCTCTCTCCAGATCTCGTTTACAGATGAGAAGGGGAAAAAGCAACATCAGCAGTTTCTGACTACAATGAAATACAAACCCTTCTTCTCAAGCTTTCTTGTGAAGCAAACCCTGGCTAACTGGCTGCTCTCTCCCCTTTGTGTGAGAAGGACAAACATGTTCCAGACCAGCACACCAGGCACAGGTATGAGCTCTGCTGCATCATTTGGGTGCTCCCCTGGTGTGTGCCTGTGACAGATGCTCGCTGCCTCCACCATGGGCTCTGGAGGAGTCCAGAGCTTTGCACCAGAGCACTTCCCAGCTTCCTGCTAAAGCAAATCTGTGTCCTGCACACTACAGATAATTACTGCAAAAATCACAGAGACCACAATCCAGAATCTCATGCCTTTTTTTTTCCCCCCCCAAGAATACTGACCTCTGCTTAAGCTGAAGCACAATTCCTTGAACTAACTGCTGTAGCAATTCCTTTCCCTTGCCTAATTTGTTAGGGACAGATGGATGGACATAGGCTTGGATACATACATACTGCTTCTGTGATATGATTCCTGAGCATCACTATCGCTTCAGCGGATGTATCAGAGGGAGGACTCAGAATGTCCTTAATTATCAGCTTCATATTATCACTATCATTATTATTTTCTCCTGTGTTAGATCATTTGACACTCCTTCCCACTCTGTGGGATTCCCTGATATCATCTACTAAGTACAAACAGCTACAGTTACAACATTAATTGGTATTTATGCTGCCAACACTGTGTGACTACATGGTCATTTGCAAGTTCCCCTAGATCAGTCATTAATGATATTTAACATTGTCAAGTTATTGTATTCGTAATTGCTACACAATTCAGAGTATTCAGGTCTCCTGACAAAAAAGCAACCCAGAATATTCAAACACTGCCTGTGCCTTGAAGTTGTTCCAATTGATGTGATTGTTGTGGCACTCTGCATTCACTCATCCTGTAAAAACGAGCACTGGCAACTGGTTTGTCCCGATGCCTTCTTCTTCAACTGCATTCCCATTGCATCCCATCTGCTAAATAACAGGTAGATGAAAGGTGTGAGTACTAGGTTCACTGTGACACAATATCAATCCAAGACTTCAGTTTGGACAAAGTCATTATCTTGCCCAAAGTCCTTTGGATGAACAGCACTCAGCAACATGCTTGGCTTAGTTCTGTCTGGACTTTTAGGGAACAAGCAGTTAGACTTTACAAACTCTTGCAATGGTAAAAATGAGATCAGATCATTTTCATGACTCCCTCCTGCCATGGACATCAGTGCAGTACTTCTTCTGTTCCTAGCCTACCAACATACTTAGCTGCCAGGATATTTTTCACACGATTATTTAATTACCTCCCTAATTGCATCTTGGGAACATCTTCTAAAGATGTGTCTTCAAGCTGTAGCAGTTGGGGATGGCAGTACTGCATCTTCCCTGCCAACTCCCCTCTGCCTCCTCTATCCATGCTTGTCTCATCCGTAAGAATAAACGAGCATCTCCTATGCACTCAGACACTTTGTGCTTGTGACTGCTACCATCGCCTTAGTGATAATGAGAATACCAGATCCCCAGAGATAAGAGAATGGCAAAACTTTGTGAGAACAAGGCAGATCTTGTTTTCTTTTGTTGCTTCTGACTCTGCTGTATTTTTGGGCTAGGAAAATGTCTTCGTGGAGTCATTTCTCCATTTTTCCAGGCCTGCAGTGAATTTAGACAGTCACCCCAGAGACCTGAACGCCATGTCAGTAACCAGGAGACACGGCTTAATCCCTTGGAGAGCTGCTCTGGCTGCTGCCCATGGTTCTGAAAGAAGAATAATACAAAAAATGTGCTCACTGCAGGGCTGCAGACCTAAGGAAATCAAAATGCTATTGATCCCAGCTCATCCTGTTCTCATTACAACCCACCCTGCTAGTGGCACCTGGAGTTTTGATGAAATCCATCATTACAGCAGGGTAAATATTTCTGTAGGTGGCGTAACTCGGCAGCACTTGCCATGCCAACTGATGCCAAGTGCAAATACAGACCACTTCGGTACTTGTTATGTGCAGAGAAATAATAGATGGGGTCAATACACAAAGCTCCAGCATGGCTGAGTTGAGCAGAACATTTGTTTAACTAATCAGCTACCCCATGCAATCAGTGCCTATTTTTCCACTTGTAAATAGTCATGAGGAGAAAAATGATTGTTAAATACTCATGTACAGTGCGCTTCAACGAACTGCAGATTTTGGAAGAAAAACGCAAGTACAAATAAAGCTTCCCAGCTGCTTATGTTTTTTTTTTTTTTTTTCCTTTTGGTTGAATAAATAATCACCTTTGGCAAATTCACTAAATACAAAACTTTGGAAAAAAGACAACAAAAAGCCCAGCACTTTCAGAAGGAAGAATTCCCTAGGAGACATCTCAAAGATGAGAGGACAGCACACATGCAGGTGAATTAAATATTTCTCTCAGTTCATCTAGATGTGAGAAACAACTAAAATCTGAAGGGATGAAATAAAGAAAGTAATATTTAATTAATGGACGGAACGAAGAGACAAGAGCATGGCAGAGGGAATGATTTCCAGATGCTTCCCCCTGGAGTCCTAAATAAAAGATAAACGAACTGCAAGACACTACCCAATCATCTCCACAGTAGTTCATGTTTTAAAGCAGGTCTGCGTGCTACGGATTTACTAAACTAAATCAAATAAAATACCAGGAATACATTGGAGGGGGGATTAGCAGAACAGAGAGAAGGAAAAGGCAAAACAATGCTTTTTCACACATGGAGAAATAAACACACATAAAGATGTTGCATGGTTTGAAGCCACAGAGTTGGGCTGGTGGCAATGCTGGCAGCTGGAGCAGGCACCACCAAACCACAGAGCCTTCTATTTCCACCTCTATTACTGTGCATCTCAGGACCATCAAGCTTAAAACCCCTGCCAGACTGTGAGCTGAGGTCATGAATCAAAGAAAGGATGTGGTGGTTTACACTTTTTCAACCCATCTTCTTGCACTGTAGTTTCGATTGGTTTAACATCCCTCCATGGTCTTTATTAGCAAACAAAATGTGAAGCACTCCACATGCTCCGTGTGGATCCTTACGAAGGAGGAGAACAGCAGCATAAGATAGATGTGTCAGCTGGGAGGCTGAGGAGATTGGCTGTAAGAATTTTAAGGAGCTAATTTCAAGAAAACAGTAATCAAGGGAAGATGAAGGGGTAGGAGAAGCTCATAAAAAGAAGCAAGCTGCTCTCTCAGCCAAAGGAACAGAGCTGATATGGTTCTCTGAGGGTCCCACACTGGCTGCACCAATTCTATAAACTCTAGGCATTATGGCAAGCGAGCTACAGGAAGCTGCATTTTTAGAGATTGTGATCAACTCCGGATTAAGTATCCACATAAATCCTGTCAGCTGCAAAATGGTTTGTTTGTTTTTAAAGAAAATTATATAATCAAGAAAATCCAATCTTTCCTTTTCTTTTCTTTCTTTCTTCTTCTTTTTTTTTTTTCCCCCAGCTACAATATTTTAACATTGAAGCAGAGTTTTACAGTGAGTGTAACTGGCCAAAATGAACAAGTTCTTCTAATATTAAAGCTGTAAAGGGATTCAACTATCCCCAAAGATCTGCTTTTCCATTACAGCAAAATCCTGAGAGTCTTTTGTACCTCCACCACTCCAGGATAGCGGAGCACTAGCTAACACCTGGCACTCACAGGAGCTCCCAGCAGATTTGCCTTCACCACAAAGTTCATTTGTGTTGTAGCTCCAGTGCACTCGTTACTCTGACTCCTGTGTGGGCACAAAGGCTCATTGTTTCTGCATTGTGGTGTCAATAGCTCAAACTGATTAACAGGGAAAATGAGTGTTGCTTGTCGGAAATAAAAGTAGGGAAATTGAACAATACTGTTCAGTTGTTTGAGCCTACCTGAAAGAGGAAGGAAAACGTGAGGGTGTAGATATGAAAAATGAGGTGTTGAGCATGTTCTGGGCTTCAGTCATAGCAAGAGTTAAAGCAGAGAGCTGTGGTGAGCTGGGAAAGGAAATGAACTGCAGGGCTGAACTGAGGGTGCGAGGTAACTCACATTGCATGCTATCCACTGGCACAGAGGCTTGTAAATAACGAGGCTGTATTTCGATAGAAGGAAGAAGGAATGGTCTTCTGGACTATTGTGAAATACTAACAGCAACAACAGTCCCGCAGCCATCTAGTTAGCTAAAATGGTCGGTAATTTCAGTGGAAAGCTTCTGCTGCAGTCTCAACTTTGTGACTCAAACCAGAAGTGTTTATCCCAGTTCTCAGCTCCACCACCCCTGGGATTATGCTCAGCAAGGACAGCTCACCTGGGTGAGCACTGGGCAGGTCAGTGCTTCAGGATTGTTCACACCCTTGGCAAAAAGAGCCCTTCGAAAAAGGCATGTCTCACTGTGCTCTGTTGAAGAAGTGCAAAGGCGGAACAAAGCTCATCCTCTTCATTTTCCTGCACAAATTGGTAGCTCTCTCATCAGACATTTCTATGTGTTGTTAAACAAGCTCCACCCCTTAGGTGCCAGCAAAATGCTGAAGGGCCATAGTGTTCACATCTACATTGCTCTGGAATTGTGAAGGTGCCCTTAGAAGCAGCAACATAATGGTTGTTGGTACAGAGCTGAAATCTCAGTGAGCCATTCCTTTCACCACTTCATTCTCTGCATCCTCCCCTCTCTCCTCCTATTCATCCATCCGTCTCTGCATCTTTTTCTGCTTCTCTGTCCTTTTTGACACATAACAGCTTTGCTCAAATTACAAAAACCTATGTTCCTCTTCCAGTCTCTGGACTGGAAGTCAATACAAAACAGCTTCTTATCTCCAGCTTTGGATTTTTATATCTTCAGGGGCCTTTACTTCGTTCCAGTAGCAAATTTTAGCTGACAATTACGGCCACTGACATGAAGGCAAAGTGCTTAAAACTCAGGTTATCATGACATTAACTGAGACAGAGACTGGCAGCTAGGCAAAGGCTGCCTGTCGGTGTGCATGGGGAGACCATGCACATGAGTCCTAGCCATCCTGTGCAGAACACCTGGCCTTTTCCATGCTGTTGTCCCTTTTCCAGAGCTGCAGAATTTCAGAGGTACAGGTTAGAAAAAGCACATACAGGATTCAAGGCACAGAAGTGCAGCTGCAGAGGTTAAACCTGTAACAACTGTGATAGGAAAGTGCTGGTTTTGCAAAGAGAAAAAGGATTTACAGACAAACAGCGAGTCCTCTCTGTCAGCTAAAACCGAAACCGATTTCTCATCCATCTATTTGAAAGCAGATGGCGATGATGGCAAAGGGGGGATTTAGGCTTTCTCTATAAAGTAGGAAAAATTTTCATCTTTGGAAATGTAGATGAGGGCTTCTATTTTGTCTTGTGAAGTGGAAGTTATTAAGAGTAGATGAGGACTGCAGAATGCAAGTCCCTCAGGGGGAAGAATCGCTTAGCTCCAGGACAGCACTCTGCTCAGCATCCTCCCGAGTGGAGATCTTTGGAGCGATGCCAGATAAGTCTGGGGAACAGCAACGAAGGCAAAGCCATTCTCTTCCAGGTGATGGTTGCAGACAGCCAGCAGGGATCACTGGCCCAAGGTTTACCAACAGTTTCAGGTCACAGAAATTGGTGGTCTCGGTCCAGTTTCATTCCACAAAGCTATGGAAAACCTCAGAAACACGTGTGTCAGTAATCCCAGAACCGTCCCTCTTAAAGGCACTTTTATAGATTTCATTCATAAGAAACTTGTGGCAGAGACCTACACTGCTCCACCTCTACTGAACTGCCACTGCATTACTACAGCCCAGCACTGGAGTGCGTGGGTGCAGATACTGACACACAGCTCCACCGCTCCCAGAAGGTGAAAATGTTGGAAATGATGATTGGTGGTAGGGTAAAGAGCAGCCTGCATCCAGCCCAGCCACATCTGGTGTGCCATCCACTATGCACACACTCCAACATGTCTTACAGACCAACATAAACGTTCAAGAGCCCTGGGAAATTTATACTCCAAAAATCTGGACAGATTTTTGGCTGCAGGGGCACCTAATCAAAGGCCATCCATACACAGATGCTCTCTGCAATCACTAAGTCGCCAGTTGCTGACTGTATCAACATCCCGAGCTTGAATTAGCCACATGCTGGCACTGCAATTCTAATTGTTTTCAAATACAGGTTATAATAAAAGTCTAATTAGCACACATCTCTAAATGGGAGCTGATGGCATGTAGGATGGTTTTGCGCTGGTGACACAAGAGATGAAGGAGTACAGCAGGAGTCACCTGCTGCCTCTGGGACATCTTTGTTTACACCACGCTGTGTTGGTTTTGTGGCTGTCTTAGTTTCCAGCTGGGACAGAAGTTGTCTTTCTCATAGTGTCTGGTATGAGGCTATGTTTTGGTTCAAGAAGAAAAGAAAACTGATAACATACTGATTGTTCATACTTGTTTCCTGGCAGCGTTTCATAGCACCAAGAAGGTTTCAGTCTCTCAGCTTCTTGCATTGCTCTGCCAGCAAGGGGGCTGGGGGGACACAGGGAGCTGTGAGGGGCAGGACCAGGGCAGCTGACCCCAACTGACCAAAGGGATGTTCCATACCGTATGACATCATGTGATATAAGGAAGGGGAGTTAGTCGGGGTGGGGGCTGCTGCTCGGGGACTGGCTGGGCATCAGTATGTGGGTGGTGAGCAATTGCTTTGTGTATAATATATACAGAGTGTATACACTTTGTGTGTAATTACTGCTATTTCTATTTACTGCCTTTTATGTCTTAGCAAATAGTTTTATCTCAACCCACAAGTTCTATTGTATTTTCTCCTAATTCTCTCCCTCATTCCACTGGGGCTGGGAGGGTAAGCAAATGACAGTGTGGTACCGAGCTATCTGCTGTGTCAATCCACAACAGTGGTAGAGGTTTTAAACAAACACAGGAGAACAAGAAGAGAAAAGCAAGATGACAAACTGCATGAGATACAATATGTAGATCAGACTCCTGGGAATGTAATCCAGCATTTACATAACACAGCTGCAGAACTCTGAATCAATCTCATCCCCACGCTAACAAGTGTGCAATCCTACACCTCAGCAGTGCAGCTGAGCATCTCCAGCTTGCAGGAACATGAGCACACAGGGCTTGTTTACATTGCACAGAAAGGCACATGCGCACGTGAAGACCTATCCATATGCACCTAAGCCTGCACGCAGTAATCCAGTGACATGCAGACCCCAAACTCCAGCACACATCACTGAAATACACACACGTGCTGTAACACTGCACCAGATGCCATGCCCACATTGCAGGCTTCTCTCAGCCCAGCTCCATGGCTCAGCGGTGTGGGTTGCGGGGGAAAGGCTGCAGTGGCAGTGAGTCAGGCAGAATCAGCCCTCTCCCAGCACACAGAACACTGCCCCAGGGAAGGAAGAACATCAGCATGCTGGAGGGTGCCTGGAACTGAGGATGTGCTGCTCCTCCTCTCAGTCTTACTGAGCACAAGATGGAGCAAGCCCATGAACTCCTGAGCTTTGGTGGTGACCTCTGCAATTTGCAGCAGCCGCTGCATACATTATTAATGCCACTGGCTGTGCCAAGAGCTGACCCTGCTCCCAGCCAGGGTCGAGGTCCATTAATTATGCACTGTGAATTAGCCCAAACTAGGTGAACACAGAAATGAAATAATTTGCTGTTGGGCCAACGATCAGGTGCCCCGAAGATGGAGCAACTTGAGGAAACGCGAGCATATAATATCCTCATCACATACAGCCCATGAATAAACGGCGAAGCACTCCTCGGTGTAGCCATCTCCATTTCACCCCAAAATCTGATTTATTATCATGAAGGCAAACACAGAACACTGCCCCTTCCCAAAGCTACCTGCCAGCCCACTGCCACGTCTGTCTGAGCCAAACACGTCTCTGTAAACAGAAGGGAGCCAATTAGCAGCTGATGCAAACGGTTCAGTGGAAAGTTATTACTTAAAAGCTAGTTAAGATAATTAGGGGGCAGTTTAATTAAAACATCAACTTAAACACAAAATGAATGCAGTAGCTTTCATGCCCAGCAGGATGCACAGCTAGCAGATTCCCCTGGGAAGTTGCTAATTAGTGTTTGTAGTGACTGCAAATAATAAATAAAAATAATATTCCCATAAGCCTTAGAAATAATAGGAGCTTGGCTCCCTTCTGCCCAATGCAAGCCCACTGCTCAGTCCCTAGGGCATGCCCAAGGAGCTCGGATCAGAGCTCTGCAGGATATTGCAGAATATTGGACAGCTGTGGGATCTCAGCCCAAGCCTTTGAAGATCTTTGTTTCCATTTATTCTAACTGTCCCTGGCAGCACAGGGAACACCACAGGAACTCCCAAGGATCACACCGTCCCACTGGCCACGCTGCAGCTTCTGTGGGTTTTGCAGCTTGGCAGTTCTCAAACAAGAACCTCTGCCATTAGCAGGTTGGTGCTTTGGTAAGAGATACAGAAACCTATGAAGAACTCAACCCCACCCCTGATTCTGTGTCTCTGCAGATGGATGCAGCAGGCTTTGCTCCCTTTACAAAGTTTTGCAAACTCTTGCTGCAGCATGGCAAATAAGTTCTGATCTCAGTGACACCGGCATTGAGGGCACCTCTTCCTCTTTCACACATCAATACTGAGAGTGATGTTACTGGACTGGTGAGGAGGTGAGACAGCAGTGTGGAGGACATGCAGGTGACTCATCCACTTAAACAGCTAAAACCAGAATTCTCCGGCAGCTACAGGAGACGCTCCAATTCACACAGAAGATAATTGTCAGGTTTCTCAACAGGAGAAGGGAAGGTCCTGGCACAGAGGTAATGGTGCTCACAGCATGTGCAGGGCCTTGAGGAACACAAGTGCCAATGTTTTCTCAGACAAACAGAGCTGAACTGTGTTATCTAATTCCTGAGCTATAGATTCTGAGCTGCCTCGGGGGAGGGGAATGCATTAATTACTTATGAATCAATTGATCTGCTGCTATTTCAGGAACATCTATCTAATGTCTCTGTAACAGAGACAATTCCAAACAGCAGCTCCCTTACTTAACACAGGTCACACTCTGACACAGAGCAGGGCAGGGGCATGCAGGACTGGGAACTTCCAGCCCAAACTCCTACCAGGTAACGGCCTCACCCATTTTTCACCTTGTTCTTGTGTCCCAATTTATAGCAGCACGAAGCAGTGAACTGTCACCACTGGGAGGCAGACTGTGTTGCACCCATCTCACCCACATCAAAACGATGACAGCAAGTAAAAAAGCACCAAAGAAATGGGTCCTGGGGCTTCTCCCTGTGGCGGAAATATTCCAGAGTGAGATCATCCAAATGACAGGGAAGGAATGTCATCTCTCCCTCTTTCTATTCACATGTATGGAAAAAGGCACCCATGTCGGGCAAGGCCAGAAGAAGGGACACAGACCTTCCAATGGCAACCAACACATTGGAACAGGAGACCTCAGGGGTTTCCCACACAGTGGTTGGCCGACAGCTGCAGGACTGGCGAAGGCAAACATGCTTTATAACCTTTTCTCAGCCCTTGACTGCTCTAATGCTTTTGGGCAGACATTGGCAATAGTTTTCTGTTTTGAAATGCATGAGCCAATGGTTTTACATCAGAGTTCCCTGTGGCCTCCTCCCAAATTTATCTCCCATGTGACTTGCATGTGCACTGAAGTGTTGAAATTAAAATTTCTCGAAAAAAAGATATTTATGTAAACAAGATACTTGGCACGCAATAGAGGACACTCTGCTCATTAATGAGCCTGGACCACTCTTAGGGTATAAAATCACTGCTACAGCTTTGTATAGACACTCCCTAAAGCCACAGTTCAATCTGGGCAGTTGCTACATTTCCTATAAATACAGAGTGTCTCATAAAAGACAAAAGCATGTATTTTTTCTAGTTTATCACCCTGCACTAGATCCACAGCAGCTGTGTGTCTGTACATGTTAAAGATCGATGGCACATTGCCACCACAGCCTGTGCACAATGTCTCTGGTGGATGCTGAACGCTGAGCTCACTGTGCATTCTGTGTAGGAGGCACACTCAGATTTGTTCCAGAGACATCACAATAGAAACATCCTGGCTCTGCATGTGACCCTTTCCATCACTGCACAGTACTCAAAACCTACTTCTCTCTGTTGAAGCCAATGATAAACTCATAATCAGCTCCTCTGGGTTGAGAATCAGGGCGAAAGCAGCACGAGGAGCTGAGAAATATCTGAGATGTACTTTGGGACTATCTTACCTGGCGCCTGCAAGACGCCAGGTGCTGAACCATCAATTAATTAAAAGCTGTGCAGATATGGCCTGGAGACCCCAGTTAGAAAATTTAAGGAAGAATTTTATATTTTGTTTTGCACGTTTCCTCTAAAAGACGTTAGAGTATTTCTGTCACTTCATGACTGTACGTCTCTGCTCGGCAGTATGTTCAGAGATGGTCTAGTTTCACAGGAGCCTTCTTCTGTAGACACACATAAGACAACAGGAACCCCACGTGTCAAAATGTCTCAGTTACTCTGTGTAGCTGAAATGGTTACCTACCAGCATACCATCCCCATCCTCAGCTTCTCTGCTAATTAGTTAAATTATTTGTCAGTCACCAATTCTCTTGGTGTAAGCAGTGTCAAAACGTGATCTGCGCTCAAGGAAGATTTGGGGGGTACATTTATAGGAAAGAGTTTTCCCATGACCGTCTAAATCAGCAAGGAATGACTTCCAGTCACTTTCTTGCTAATAACAGTCTGTCAACATATATCAAATTTGCATCCAATCATCTCATCTGCAGTGTCTTTTATTTTAGCAAAACATCAAACTAGAGGATATTAAGGAAAACAACTAGTCTTGCACAGCTTTATTCAGCAAGACATTGAGGCTTTCTGTGCGGAAAGCGTGTATCATTATAGCCCTTTATAAACAGGAGAGTGAAAGCACAGGGAGATTAAGTGGCTTGCTCAGGGTAGTGGAGCAGCTCAGTGGCTGAGCCAGGAACAAACTCAGAGGCCTTAATGTTATTCTAGTGCTGACACAAGGTGAGGATCGGCTCAATGACAGCTGAAGACAACCATTCCTCAGCTGAACTTTATGGTATGAGAACTGCATACCAATGTCACAGAATTATGAAGATGGAAAAGATCTCTCAGATCACCAAGTCCAACCGCCAGCCCATCCCCACCATGCCCCCTAGCGATGTCCCCAAGTGCCACATCTCCACATTCCTTGAACATCTCCCTGGATGGTGACTCCACCACTTCCATGGGCAGCCTGTGCCAGTGCCTGACCACTCTTTCAGAGAAGTTTTTCCTAATATCCAACCTGAACCTCCCCTGAAGACAATTTAGGACAACTGCCCCCTAGATACTCTCTAATTTGTGTCATCCAATTCCAAACCCCGTCCCATAGTGCTCAGTTACTAAACACCTGAATTCAACATCACCAGAACAAAAGCAATACCTGATCACAGCCTGTCTGACCCAGTGGCTGAGTGCTTTGCTCCTGTCCATTCACCAGAGCTTCCAGCAATGCAGCAGCTCCCAGCCAGGCGCTGCATTAACCCAGCGAGCAGTGATGCTCAGTGAGCTCAGGGTGGAGCAGCAGGCAGGGAGCAGCTGCAGCAAGGGACAGCAGAGTGGCAAAGCTCTAATTAGAGAAGCCACATCCAACCCACGGCCTGCAGACCGCACCTGGCCCAGCACAGCCGCACTGCAGCCTACCCCTGCCCCGTGCCATCACGGCAGAAGCTCGGCCCGGCCCAGCCCTGGGCCTGCACCCATCACTCAGCAGCACCCAAACATTGGTGTGTGATGGCATGGAGCTGAGCCCAGGGCATGGGGAGGGAGCAGTGCAGTGCTAATTCGAGTTATGCAAATAACTGTATGCATTTTGGTACATTGGTTGAACACAGTCCTGCAAATAGTGAAAAATACGCAGCCTTGCTTTCTGTTTTGATAAAGGAATTTAAGAGGTTCCAAGATTGTCAAAAAATCATTACTTTTTTGGTATATTTGTGACTCCATTTTCAGTCGACATAAATACATCACCTGCAAATTTTCAAATGTTATGTATGGAGTTGCAATCAGATATCCAACTCAAAAATCTGACCATGTCTATCTACTGGACTTCTCCAAGTCCTATCTTACCAGAGAAACATACCCCTCACTTCACAACCATGCCTCATCCATGTCATCTCTTTTTGCCAGTATGTACATTTGTGAACAACTGTTATCAAGGATGAAGAAGAGGAAGAGTAAAATTTCATTAAAAATCTCTGACAACGCCTTGAGAACTGACAGAGAACTGCAACTACTGCCATCCAACCAGAGTGAAGCGTTAGTTCTACAAAAATGAGGTCAAATATCCCATTAGTTTTATGTTTTTGCTGCTCTTTCTTCACGTCTTAACAAAAAATATTAAAAAAAAAATAAGTTTTGTTAGTTATATACATTAACTATATTACATATTTTATATTTGGCCCAAGACAATTCCTCTTCACTCAGTGTGGCCCAGCCAAGCCAAAAGGTTGGACACCCATGGATTAGAGGGTCTGTGACAGAGCCTGGCAGCAGGCACAGCTTAGGGCAAAGACAGAATCTGGTGGCAAGGAGTGAAAAGAAAGGGCTGGCCTTGATCTTTGTGCTGTCTGAAGTGCCCCTTTAGGGAAGCATCAGGATTAGAGGGTTAATAAAGCACTGTGGCCTGCAGCTGCTGACAAATTGATCCAGCTTTGCCCACAGCGACTTGCTGTGCAAGCACAAGGCACGCATGAAACATTGGTTCAGTGCTGCCCTAGAAGGCAGAACGCCAACTGCGGTGACAGCCACAGCAGCAGCCCTCGATGGAGGGGAGCAGTGGCTGAAGGGGAGTCCAAGGAACTCATCACCGAGGATCTAAATGAATCCCAACTGCATTTGCATTTCATTTAGATTTAATAAGATATTGTTTGTTAATTACGTGCCAATTGATTACTGCAGCAACATACCATACCCACTCATCTAAATTGAATTAAGCAGATTCAAAGCGATGTACTGTCACGGAGCATATACCTCCAGGTTGATGTATTCTTTGGAAAAATTGCTGCACTCTGGAAGAAAACCTGCTCTGCTTCACAGCAACCTGTGCCCAGGAGGAGGTACAAGCCGTGAAGAACTTGTGTGTAAGGTGCTGGAAGCCAATGTGTGAGCCCACAGGTCCTGAAAGCCCCACAGATCTGTGAATATAAACATGCAATTAAATGGAAAAGCATGCAGAAATTCACTTCCAAACCTGGAATCTGAACTCATGAGAGCCCTTGTCCCCATCTTTCCAGTAAAAAGCAAGTTCTCACTCCTGCAACACTCCAAGGAGAGCTGAAAAGTGGAGGTCTGGCAAAGGTCACCCCTACGGAAGGTGAAGCAGCCAACCAGCAGCACATGTGCAAGCCCTGCAAGGAGATCTGGGGCATGTGGGGATGGAGGAAAATTAAATCCCATTTGATGAATATGAGAAACTAAATGATCCTCTTCATGATGGTCCTCGTGCACAAGCAGCTGCAAATCAGAGGATTGCTCCAGCCGGGAAATGTCAATTGTATGGAAATGTCATCTTCATTGCAGAGCTCTCCTGGGGCTGCTGGAAACTGCAATTCAACTGCATTAATTTCCATCCCTCTTTTCCTATTTCACTTTCTCTTTTAGTTTTCAATCTTTTAACCTTTATAAAAAAAATTAAAAACAACCATCTTTTCTGCATTCGGTACAATTTTGTAGCTATAATTGCACAGAAAGGTTAAAGAGTTTCAATTAGAAAGGTCACTCTGGGATGGCTGTGCAGCTGGATTCACATTGCCTTCCGTTTAGAAAGTTGAAGATAGCACTGAGGAGCTTCCTGTGCTAGGGCTGGCACCTCCAGCTTTTTCAGTTCCACCAAAAACAAACAATTAGTCATCTGCAAATAGCTCAAAGGCTCCCAGATCTCAGGAGATTTTTCAGTAGGGAAACCTGTAACTGGAGTTCAAATTGCAGATCAGATCAAGAGGAAGAACACAGGCACACAGTTATAGGCATTCCCCAGATGCAGGCAACCACGCTCTTGGAGGTGTCTCCAACCCAAAGGAACCCAAGGGAAATGGCAACCAAGAGCTCATGATTCCTCCAAAGCACCAATGGCATCGGGCAGAGTTCACATTTCCCTCTTTGTGCATTCTCCACTTTCTTTGCCCTTATCCTAGCTAAACCTGGGCCTGTTTCACAGGAAAGCAGGCTCATGCATTCCCCAAAGCAGAACTGAAGGGGAAACAACGAGGTGCACAGAAGGGGGCGTGCATATGGATGGTCTGGAGAGAGGGATTACGTGCGCTACAATTGATTTTCCACCGTTAATGAACCACGAAGCACTGGTGATTGCATCTTGAAGAGATTTATAATTATTCATCGAATCTCAGAAGATAATTAAACTTCATTAAACACAGACATGAGAAGCTTGCATAGTAAGAATAAACCCCAGAGCAGGTTCCTGATAGAAGAGAGAGATGCGGTGCTGGGAGATGATAAAGAAAAGCAGGGCAAATAGGAGGGGTTCTTCACTAAAACAACTTTAGTCTAAATGGAAAACTGCTCTACTCAATGTGGTTTGTTTTTTTTTTTTCCTTCCCACCTCTTTCTGCTGTGTTTCTAAGGGAACTTTGCACTTTCACACCTCACAATCACACCACACTTCTGCCTGGCATTAAGAGTGCTTATATAATACACTCACCTATTCCGTAACAGTTGCTGTGTGAAAATGTTCTAGTGTTTCAGGGACAGCAGGGACCCTCTTCCTGCATGTTTACTGAAGTGGCAGTGATATGAAGAGCCCAGAGTGTGGAAGGAGCTGGGGAGAAGCGGGGGAGGCAGTGACAGGGACATGCAGCTCTTCATCACGTGGATCAGTGTTCCCAAATATTTGAACATTTGGGATATAAAGGGAGTGCACGGCTCTTCCAATCAGTCCTGCCTTAGCCTGGGACCATGTGAAAATTTAGTCCACATTCTAGAGTTTACTAGGATATAATGAGTCACATCCTACAAGCTATGTGGTATGTTCAATACTGGTTTAAGTTGGATACGAAGTGTTTGACAAGAGATGAGCAGAATCTACGAATATCTCAGAATATAAAATTATTCATCAAAGAAGGAACCCAGTGGAGAAAGAAAAATCTAACAATAACGTGCACTGCTGATGACGAAAGGAGTATTGTCCAGCTGGTAGCAGTAACCACAGCCACTAATCAAGGATAGCATTTGTTCTACGTTTTATTGCTGTGCTGCTGGCAGCTGCCAGTGGTCACAGTGCTCCAACTCAGGCAAGTATCTGCATCCCCAGTGCAGCCAAAGCAGTCACTTACTGGAGCTCTCAATCTTCTGCTCATACAAGATGCACCCTTGGTAAGCCAAAACCCTGCTGTATTGGCTTAAGGAGGTCTCATTGCCTTTTGCATTTACACGGAATTTCCTGAGATACAGAGAACAAGCTGCTGGTCCCCCTTGTGCTTTCTCCAGCTCCATTTATAGCACAAACTGCCTGATCTACCAAGGGCTGTGCAGCACCGGGCTCAGCCAAGCCCCAGACTGCTGGGACACCACGACTACGGCAGCGGTCAGTGCTCACCCAGCAAGAAGGAGGCGTATTGCCAGAAGCCAGCCTACAGAAAAAGACAGAAACCTCAGAGCTGCCCAAACTTTCTCTTCCTCTCAAAGGGCTCTCTCTTCATTCCAGCCCTCCTGAAACTGAACATCGGGAATTTTCAGTCTAATTTTATTAAGAACTGGAAATGTTGACATGAAATAAGAGAGATCCAGAGAAGATGCTTCTTCCAGCAGGCTAACATAACTTTGCTGAGCACACAGCTCTGCAGAGCACTGTGCATTGGGGATGAGACAATGCAGTTTGCACTGTATTTCTGGCATGAACATCTCTTTCCTCTGCACACCCAGGGGAACAACGGAGCCCTACAGCTACATCTCTCTCATCTCTGCTTCATTTCCTATTCCTGCCTGACACACCACCTCATCCTTCCCTTGCCTCGGATGGACTATAGAAATATAAACCCTCCCTGGCATAGCATAACTGAAATCAGAACGTTGTAGCTAGCATTTCACTACAGTAACGATGCCAGAGATGCACACGGTACACAGAGCAGCACTGACAAAATGAAAGAGGAGCAGGCAGAGGTACAAGTGGAAACGGATCAGCTGAGAGCTGTTACTTATTTTCTCCTCTAGACAAAGTTTTTGGTACACAGAGAAGCATTCAGGTCTATCAGGCCTGATTTCAAATTAGTACAGTTTAACTTGTGAAAGCACCTCTGTATAACTCCATTTGTTTCATCCCTCTGTGAGCCAACTAAACTAAAGTGCTGGAATCAAGGAGCAAGCCAGCCTTGCTGCCCATACCCAGAGCTCTTGCTCCAATTTAACCAATTGAACTTAAAATCAGCTTCAGGAAATCTGTGCAAGGCTTGTAGAAGGGTTTCCAGGGAAGGGAAAGGCTGAAGGGAGGCTGTCTCCATCCCAGACTCTTCCTATCCTGTTTGGCAATGAATCACCCACCCCAGCTCTGCAATGAATGAGGTTTCTGGGGGCAGCGTTTACTCTGGCTCTCACCCCCGTGCTGTAGCACCACGTGTTTTACAGCATTGTCAAACATAATGATTCCTGCCCTGGAGAGAAATTGGGTCCCGTTTTATATTTTATTGCCTCAGAAAGGACATTTCTTACTTTCCACAGTCCACAGTTGGCAGCAACAGCCCCATAAATCTTGCCAAATGCTTTTTGTTGATATATTGTCCAGCAAGAAGTCTGCAGGGCTGGGGCCAGCACGGCGTAAACAAGTTAATGGACCCCTGCTCCATGTTCAATGAGGGAGAGCAGCAGGGATAAGGAGTGCTGCAAAGTCACTGCAAACAAAGCCCAGCAGCTGGTGGGTAAGCTAAGGGAACGCTGGGAGTTTGCTCCCCATGCCTCTCCCAGAACAACATGCAAGCAGCCAGGCTCCCTAGCAGTGAGTCACCCATGGTTCTGATAGGGCACAATGGTGGGGACACCTGGGGGAGATGAATGCAGGGGAGGCACATCCCTACCCACAGGGAGATGGCTCGATGCAGTTACCCTGCTCGCTTCCAGGTAGGAGTGTTAGCAGATCTAAGACTGTTGGCTGTAACTGCATCGGACGTGGTTGTAAGCAGTCTCCATAAAGCACATGAACATGTCTATAGCTGCAAGAGCATGCTTTGGTACCCCTGCTTCTAAATTCAAATGCACTGTGATGGAGGATCCTTGCTCTTGCACTATGGGAGTATCCAAGATACGTGGTGTGTGTGAGCAGGTTGGTGCATGTAGGGGTGCATGCAAGTGACTGCTCTGCTCATGTATCAGCACTGTATGTACAGATGCACACAGCTGTCCTGGAGCCAAGCCCCAGTTTCCAAAGGACTTGTATTCTCAGTCTCTGCCTGAGAAAAAGAGATGTTGAGCTGATTCCTTGGGGCAGCCAATGAGACGCTTCCCTCCTCTCCATCTCTGTCCCCATGCTCCTCCCTTAGCCCCAGCAGCACTTTGTGTGTAATGAAGAGATAATGCCATAATGATGTGTTCCATCAGCCCGGTCACAGTGCCTTGGAACGAAGAACTGACAGCGTGAGTGCTAGAGCAGCTCAGCTGGTTGTGTCCAGGCCACACCAAGCCCCGCACACCTCTCTGGGCAGAGGACCCATTCAGTGGAGCTTCACCACCCAAACCAGACCCAGATCTCCCAGTGCCACATGTCCCCAGCTCCAGTGTCCCACAGGTCTCCTGCAGACACGGGGCAGGAGCGCAGCCCTACAGACACAACCTGTGCCATTCACTATGGTTGGCTCCAATTCCTTACGAGCTGAAAATTCTCCCAAGGCCTCAAGAGCAAAAACACCGCTAACCCTGGCTGGAAACATAATGAACAGGGAGAAAGGTTGATTGCTGTGGCTGTAATTAAGTGAGAGGCCCTGGTAGCCTCATAAGCTGCTAAACCAGAGCCCTGGTGGGGAGGCACAGCTCCCTGCTGCACCTCCTCCTTTGGGGCAGCCCCTCGGGATGCTGAGCACGCAGCTCACGGGCTTTATGGGCCATAAGTCATTTTAAGGGGAAAGAGAAGAAATGTGCTTCCCACAGCTGCGTGAGGTGGGCTCAGGGACTGACTACAGGTGGGAAGGAGCTGGTGAGCTGCCTCCCACTCTGTGCCTGATTTTAAGGTGCCTCTCACATTAAGCGCAGAGCATTGCATCCGTTTATAGCCTGCAAACTGTGGCTCATATCCATGGGCATAGGGAGTGGGGGAGGAAGAAGGAGGGAATAATCATCCACCAGGGACTTGAATCCTAAGAGATGTACACCCTTCCTCAGCCATAAACATTCCTGAGGGCTCCGGAGACAAACACTTGCTCTCCCTGCAGAGGAACGCGCTGCCTGCCAGCCTGCAGCTGCTCAGCCTCCCCTGCACGCCCGCTCCCTGAGGACAACCCAATTCTCAGAGGGAATATCTGAGAATTTTCACTGCAGAAGTGATGCCTTCATTGGATGTCTCTCTCACAGTGGTGTCCCCCAGTGGGCCAGGACATGGATTTTTTTCCCTGACTGCAGCCAGGTGAGGTCAGGTCTACTTGCCACCCCCTGCATTTTGCAGCACACCCACCAGATGGAACAGGGTACCATGCCATCCTCCTCCCTCAGCTCCTCCCCTCATCCCAGCTCTGTGCTGGAGTGGCTGCATGTCAGCCAACCAGGATCCTCCCATTCCTGTCAAAATGAGACCTCTCCAGGCATCTTGGCAAGGATCTCAAAGATCACCACAGCAGCCTCCTCTCTGTCCTCTTCCCCAGGGTCCAACCTTCTGGCTTCCCTCTCAGCAGACCCTCTCTTGTGAGCTGCAATCCACATTTCCACTGCAGCTCTTGGGAAATGCATGGGTAACGGGAAACACAACTTGTGCCAGCCCCTGAGCTCATGATGAACTCAAGAGACAGAGCCTTCCCCATTTCCCTGAGCCTGCACTCAGCCTCACACCACCACCAACGCACCTCGCTCTCCTACCCTTCAGTCCTACCCAGAAACAGAGAACTCCTCAGCACATCCCACCGTTAGCTCCTTGCACACAATGCCCTTCCCACACATTTGCTGGTGGCACACCGTGATGCTTTACCTACTGTTTTGTGTGTGTAGAATCACAGGATGGCTTGGGTTGGAAGGGGCCTCAGAGATGTCCATGTTAAATGTTTCTTCTTCACAGAAGTGATTCAGATGTCTCGAACCAGGAATATCCCTCACACTTCACAATTTTCAGGAGAGGTGACAGCTCCTTGCAATGAGGTGGGGGAACAGAGGAAATGAGAACTGTTTGATCCTGCTCCTGGTGCTGGCTGTTTCTACACACTATTTGCTCGGGCTGCCTCAGTTTCCCCACTGTGACTAACTCTCAGAGGCACTATGAGTCATCAGACATATCTCAAAGATTTTAGATAAGATGAGCTCGAAAAGGGCACAATCACATTGTGTCACGGTGCATTTGAGCTTCCCAGCAGCCAGGCCCAACTAACAAGGTGCCATTGTCACCGACATCTGAGCCAGGCTGGAGGCTTTGGTGGAATCATCTCAGCTTTGCAGTGCCTCTCCCCAGATGTGTTTGCAGCGCATTCCCTCCACCAGGGTGTCAGACCCCAGCACAACTCTGCTCCAGTCTCTGTCCATCACACGTTGCTGGCCCTGAAACTCAGAGCACAGGGGGTGACAGACACATCCGCAGAGTGACAGACTGCCGGAGTCAGCAGAACGCGCCCCGTCGCCATGGAAACCCAAGCCCCGTTTTCAAGCATCTGTGCAGCTCCGGGGAATGTGTCCAGCTCCCACTGTGAAAAAATCTCTGTAAAGAGTTCCATGGAGACTTGGTTTTGTATCCCACAATTGCTCTTTGCTCCCCTGCCCAATTATGTTCCAGCAGCAAACAACAGGCCGCAGCTCGGCTCAGGATGGGTGACGTCAGGGAGCATTGTCTCACAGATGAGCCTGCAGCCAAGGGCATGATTTGCCAGTACAAAAACTCTGCAGGAAAATTTCAGATTTTTCTTTTTTTTTTTTTTTAATATTGGGAAAGATCCATTTTAACTGCTATGCCACAGGACAGCACCAGGTGATGCCATACAGAAGCATATTCTGGGGACGTCCGCTTATCTGGATGTGCAAAAGTTAAATCCTGAAGGCTTGCTTTCATGCCCACTACTTTCTCAGGCTTCTTTTGGATGCTGACAAAGGCATTGTAATAGGTGTGATGCCCAAATAGAGAAGTAAATAAAACAAAACTCTAGGACAGAGGAATGCTGATGGAAAATTCCAGCAGAAAAAGCATTTTTGGCTATGGTATATCTTGTAATTGCAGAAAAAGCAGGCAGAGAATGGGAGCTACTAACTACTTTCTAACATTCCCAAGCTCCTGTCACATCGCCACTTGGGCAGTATTATAGGATCATAGAATGAATCACAGAATGGTTTGGGTTGGAAGGGACCTTAGAGATCACCTTGTTCCAAACCCCCTGCTATGGGCAAGGACACCTCCCACCAGACCAGGCCCATCCAGCCTGGCCTTGAACACTGCCAGGGAGGGAAGTGTTCTTCCACAACTTCTCTGGGCAGCCTTATACAGTAATTATGATATGCATTACGCAGTAATACAACCAAGAGCATTTCTCGACCTGCACAAGTTCCTGATGTCCCACGTCAGCTGTGCACGTTGAATGCACAGTGACACATGCGCAAACCCAAACGTGCTCACACACCTCCCGCTGTGCCTACACCTGTGGTCACAACAGAGGCACAATGTGAAAGGCGAAGAAGCTCCTTCTTCTTATCAAAAAACTGTCAAGCCTGATCACCTGCCCTGTTTTTCCCATAAAATGGCTTTGCATTTCCAAGCTTACCGCCCTAGTCCCAGTGACCCCCTTGGCTCTTACCAGGCTGCTGTAGGGGCTGTGCTGCAGGTAATGAGCACCAGGAGCACGCTGGGGCTTTCAGAGTTTCAGGCAGCTCCATCAGGCCACACGTCCAGAGCAGCACAGAGAGTCAGGGGGCACGATGTGCAGAGCTCTAGCCTGAGAATGAAGGCAACAGTTCTTCATTGCATTATTCCACACGTGGCCCTCAGAGAGCAGCCAGTTGTTGAAGATGTGATAAAAAGCTCTCCAAGGATGCTGGCTTTGTGATGTCCAAAGCACAGATATTTGTGATCCTCCCCCAACAAAAGCCCACGACAAAACACCCTCAAGACGCCTTCAGGCTTCACTCCAGAAGCTCCGAATGACACCGTTCAAGTGTTCAGCCCACTCAACCCACCAGTTTCTCATGCATTTTCTTACACCACAATTGTCAAAGGCTGCTATAAGGGGCAACTGATGCTTTTCATCATCAGTGGCCCAAAGCCCTCCCCCAAAGGGCTCTGCACCCAAGAGACTGGCCACTGTTTGTTGAGGACACCCCCTGAAATCCACAGTTTATGCTGTACAGTTCCTCTGCCCAGCAGTTAGAAAAGTTCCATCTGAACTCAGCCATGGAAATCTCTCACACTCCAAACAGCCTCCCCAGAGAAGAAAGAGATTTGCTTCCTGCTCATCCTTCCTGAAGTCTTCCTCCAGTGAGCTTCACTGATAATAACTATGACAGGCACTGTAAAACCCAGCAAGTGAGCTGTTTCTGTTCCTCTCCCCAGATACCACCCTGAGTGCTGGGGCTCAGCGCCTGCTTAAAAGGATGCTCTCTTTGGACTGGGAAAGTGGATTATCCAGAAACCATGAGAAAACTGGCGGTGGGTGAGAAGGAAGGGGGGAGTTAGTCCCAGGGACACCAACAGGAAATGATTTCACACCGAATTTCACACACATTCCCATGGATTCCAGTGAACTGGTATTACGGAGCACCCCAGAGGGTCACTGTAAATACTGCCCCCAACATTTCATCACAACCTGCATCCGTGAGCAGCCTGCCTCACTGTGAGTTAGGAGGAGAGTTGAGAATGGACTCAGGGAGCAGAGGGTCCAGCAGCACTGATGGGAGTGCTCAGGATTCACACGTGAACCTCAGGCTGATGTGCACAATGTTCTCCTGCGCCCTGGGCTTGCTGCTGGGTGGATGAACTGAGTCCCCAAGCTTCAGCTAGACCAGGTGCAGGCTTTTCTGTGACAACAAAGTCTTTGAGCTGAGCTGAACTGCAGCAGAGGAGTGGGTTCGTACTGAGCACTAAGCTTTAGGCAGCCCAGCACAGGCACAGTGATAACCTGAGATGGAGGGCAGAGAACATCAGCCTTGGCCAAGAGTAGCCTCCATCCTGAAGCCAGATGAAAAGTCAACCACCCTCAAAATCCTCCTGAGCCCAAACTCCCTGCCGAAAAACTTCTAAGTGGGCCAATCAACAGGTTTCTTTGCAGTAATTGTAAACCAGCTCATTTTATGTCAACTTTTAGAAGATGTATTTAATTATGGTGTTAAATCCATTTTTGGTTTCAAAGCATAAATTTTAAATGTCAAAAAAAACCCCAGCAATTTATAAATGTTTTTGATTAAGAAATCCCATTTGCTCTTTTTCCTGCAATTCAGCACTTTTCTCCATAGCACCACTGTGCTATGGGAAGGGTTAGGGATCCCCAGACTGGGGCTTTACCCTTCCACACAAATCCTCCTGCAGTTCTCAGAGGATCTATGTAACTTCTCCTTTCACATTGTGCCTGTACCCTGGTGGCCTCAGCGGATCTACGCCAAGTCACAATGGTTTAATCTCATCCCTTCCTTCCCTCAAAGAGCTCAGGGCAGGGGACTCTGTTTGTAGGTTTTCATACTGTTGGGACTAAGCACCCCTCAGGGCCACGTGGGCTTTCCTTTCACAACAGAGAACTTCCACATGAGCAGTTTCTCTCTCGTGACCTTCCTGCCAGCATCCCTGGCTCCAATCCAGACACCTGCATCTCCATTAAATTGCTTCCAGATTACCATGAACTCCTCTCTAGCCTCATTTTCCTTTTCCTCTTTCTCTCTTTGATTGCAAGGCCTTACCCATTTGGCTGCTTCATTACAGGTGACCTTCAGCACTGGCTTTGTTTGGGAAGTGATTTAGAACCAAATTACTGATCTATTTCTATTTTCTCCCCCCTCTTACTGAAGGCAGCAATAGCAGCACTGGAGAGGATGTCTGAAACAGTGCATTTTGAGCCCATCATAGAAGGGGAGACAGAGAAGAATGCCATCCTCAACCACAGTCCGAAATGAAAGGGCTAAACTGCTCTTGGAGAAATGACAAAACAATTGCACAATTTAGTCCAAGGATACAGGTGAGTCTGATTTAGACCAGATAGGAAATAGCTGGTAAGGAGCTGGGGACTGTACTAAGAACTGAGGCTGCAGGAGAACACAGGGGCAGCCTGTAAGGCAGCATCTCCACAGCACATGGGCAAAGCAAAAGGGGGATGGCAAAATGCACCTTGTTCTGGCTAAATCCCATGGGAACCAGTGAGAAGAGCAGCTGCTAAATTCATGCTAAATCAAAGAACAGTTTGACGGTTGGGCTCAGTGATCGTAGAGGTCTTTCCCAACCTGAATGATTCCCCGATTCTAACAGCTCTACGTCTCTTTGGTACGAACTGAAGCACCCCAGGTTACCGTTCAAATCACAAAGACATGGGTTGAGCATGAGCTACAACATAAACCTGTGAATTCTACTATAAACTAACGGCTAGAGGGGCATTTCTCTCTGTGTGTGTGAAGGAAAAAGAGGAAGGGGAAGGAGATGATGAAGAAGAAATAGCCAGAGCTGGAGCAGATCACCAGGAACAGTCAATGAGCAAGGGAAATCTAAAAAATAAATAAATAAATAAATAAAAATAAAAGAGAGAGAAACGATAGTGGTGAAAAGTGTGAATAGAGAGTCCTCCACGTCCTAAGTGGCACTAATAGCCAGAGAGTATCAAAAGCAGAGTAAGTGGGGAAATCATAGAATCATAGAATGGTTCAGGTTGGAAGGGACCTTAGAGATCATCTTGTTCCAACCCCCCTGCCATGGGCAAGGACACCTCCCACTAGAAGGGAACTGGGAAGTCCCTGCTCTTATGGGGTAAGGATTTTCCAACCATTACAGTGCAACACGTACAGGGAATATAAGGCAGCAGACCCTTAAATGAATGTCCAAATCAAATACCTGAAAAACTGGACCCACTCATGAGGATCTGATTCTGTTTCTTTCTGGTGCTGGCATCTCCAAGACCCAACAGTTTCTGAGCAAGAGTCAAACACGTACGGAGCACGGCTGAGGTTTTAGTGCCCAAGATGCAGAGTTCCTGGATACTCTTGGACTCCCAGCAACATCGACAAAAAGGCAGAAGTCAGTGACCCTAGGAACAGCTTAGAGCTTTGCAGAATTGAATTCTCAGCCTGAGGACTTACAGTGATCTATGAGTCATGTATATGCTGTGCTGTATGTATGACAAACACACTGCAGAGTGATCCTTCATCCATCTAGGCTCAGGAAGAGAAGGTATAGACACGGTGAACTATTTTGAGAAAGAAACTGGTTTGCACAGCCATTTCAGCCCAGTGACTTAACAGATGATAAGAATTTAATTTGCAAACAGAAAACACAGGAGGAAAGGCAGGTCTGTAAGCAAAGCAACATCAGAAAAGCCCAGTAATGAGGCACTCATGTAGGAGGTGATTGGCTGATCCACGTGGCAAAGAGCAGCACAAAGTGGCCGCAGGAGAACTGCAGGGAGAGATGATGTGCTGACACTGAAATGCTTTTTCTAGCTGACATTTATCTCCACCTTGGAATTCCCAGCTGGAGAAAAGAGGTGACAACAAACAGGAGAAATTTACACTGGCCACTGTATGCAAATCTAACCTTCCTGCACCTGCCAGGTGGGAGGCAGTTATTTACTCTCTGGCTGCCTGGCCGCATTGGCAGCAGCAGCGAATCTGAACAGAATACAGAGAATGTCAAAGGAATGTGGCTCACGACCGTAATTTCAGGACCTGTTACGGGCATTACAGTTTTAATGTGGCAGGTGAGAGATGTACTCCAGGCAGATGAGCTGGCAGAAGACAAGTGCATGTGCCAGTGAGGATTTCATGGCCCTCTGACGTGTACACCCAGATGCTAACCTGCGTGGCAGTCCCTGCCCTGGTCTTGCTCACTAAGGACCTCAGCAAATTCCTCCAGCTCAAGTATGAAGAGTGATTAATTCTGGAGCAGGCAGATCCGAGTTCAATCTCCTTTGTCACAAGGGCTTTTCAAGACGCAAAGATCTGAAATTGAGCAGTAGCTGTGAAATATCCCAGTCTAGGGGTGAATTAGTCACAGTTTTAAATAGAAAGATAACACTTAAATGTTCACTATCAAAATAACAAGTTTATATTGCAGTCTAACAACTGAAAACATAAATTCATGCCACCCCTGAGTAACAGCCTCTTTTTTTGGCACACTAAATATCATCTTTTTGCAATAAATAGCCACGTTCAGCTTTTTACATTAGAAAATCTCTTTTTATCCATGTAGATAAAACAGTCATCTCTTGGGCAGAAAGCAGCACAAGTGCTCTCATTCGTGGTACAGAAGACCAGGAACTCGGGTTGAGTCAGACCAGTTTATCTGACTCAACACATAGGGGAAGACTTCAGACAGGCTGCTGGGACTTCTGTACCAGACTGAAACAGTCATGACATATGAAATAAAAACCAGTGCTGGCAGCCAGCCAACTTAGTTTAGAAATTCTGTAAGTCTCTTGAATTCAAAATCTAAGTCAGATACTTTACAAGTCATCGGATTGGCTTATCAAACAGGATATTTTCATAAATAAGGGCTTATTTTATGGACTATAAGGGCTCTGTTTCTGTAGGTGGCACCTGGGTCAAACGTTCAACCCTTTCACTGCACCCATGGAAGACAGGAATTGACTTCTGAACAAAGCAGAACATCTCGTGGCATCTTGTTCCTCTAGGATCAGCACGGTTTAAAAAAAGAAGATGAAAAAATGGTAAGTTCACAATAAATACCATTGAAACAGGCAATGTTTCCCTCATCGATTCCTCAACTGTGCAGCATTAGAACCAAAGCAAATGGCATCACCTCGTGCAGATGAAACTGATGCACTTCCAACACTCTGTCCTACAGACTTCAGGTTTCTTTCTATCATCCAGCCCAGTTTTGCTCAGCATGCAAGAGCTGAGAGCAGCCCGAGGTGATGTGGTTGCAGGGCATCCCAGGGGCACGTTTCTGAACTGGGCATGCCCTCCCATTGCCCCTGCCCTGCACCTCTGTCTGCTGTCTTTGCGCAAGAAGGAGGGGGAAAAAAGGATTTACAAAGGGTCAGAAACAAAAAAAAAAAAAAAAAAAGCAAAAAAAAAAAAATCTCACAGGATAAAAGAGATGAGAAATTCAAGGTAGTTTTAAAGCAGTTAGTGAAGGCAGGAGCCCAGGCTGACCCAAAGTCACAGCACTGAGAAAGTAAATGGACTTTTAAGGACTTAGGCTGAGATGTTCAAAGCCTTTTCAACAACTTGGATGTTCACTTCCGTTCATTTTGTCAGATGCTGGCCAACAAAATCCTGCAGGCTGCTCTAATTCTGGAGGTCTGAATTCTGAAAAGAGGATATAGGCTTCGCTTTGTTTTTTACCATTTTTATATGGATCTATATGAAGGATCAGTGAAAACAGCAGCCCTTTCCTTCACCAGCAGAGATGTGGAAGGGTCAAGAGCTGCAGAAGAATCATTGCAGGGGATAAAAGGGAGTTACAAAGAGGCCCCAGGACAGCAGAAGGGCTCCTGACGTTCCTGGCCACGTGTCTGTTGCTTTTTGCCATGATGGCTCCTTGACATGCATTGAGTTCGATCAGATTGCTGCTAACTTACCAGAGTCACTGCAGCAGTGCCTGGAACGGCAGAATTATGCTGTCCTGGGGATTCTCCATCCCATCCCTTTCAGGTGGCTGTTCCATTACCTTACACCTTTGCTTGCTCTGGATGCTTTCTCTGTCTGAAGGCAGCGTCCAGCCCCAGGCACTGTACAGCACTGGCAGCTCCACAAAGGGATTAAATGCTGAGAACTGTCTGTCACGGTGTTTTGAGGGACTTCTCTTATTCCATAGGCTCATGGGCTTCTCCCATCCCAATTTCTGACACCACAAAGAGCCCACCAGTAACACCCATGGGTCGTTTCCCTTTTCTGAAAGGGACAGCAGTGACGGAAGCTTTTCTTCTGCTGTAAGGTTCTCATGGGCCCCACGTTAAGGTGACCTGGGGCTTTGGTTCTCTGGGACTATCAGCTGCCCAGCAGGTAAAGAGGGCAATAACTGGAAGGTAACTGATAGCAGCAGATAGCTCCAATAAGTTTTGTAATCAATACAATCGATAGCTGAGACAGCTCCAAACACTGAAGCAGGGAAGCCCAGCTGAATGTGTTTAGAACCCTTCTCATTTCTTTTTGCTCAGCTTTTCATCCCCTACTCCTTTCAGTAGCATTGGAGCACTAATTTCTCCACGGACATAACAAGTTCGTGCTTCATTCACCATTATCTCACCCTGTGAATTGATTTACCTGCACAGCAAAGGGTGTCTGCAGGACAGTGCAGAGCTCAAACACTCGGCCATTTCTCAGCAGAAAGTAATTTAATTTGGCTGTTGTTATTGGCTTTAAAGTGAGCATAAATGAGGGAAAAGCAAATGAAAAACAATCCCCTCCCTCCCCAGAAAACTGTACAGACATTTGTCACATTTTGTACTTTTTCAGTCCTAATTTCCCCACTCACAAGCAGGGATAACACACATCGTTCCTCCCCTGTGGGGTGTTTATTCCCCTCATGCACACTGAGATCACACACGGAAAGCACTCATTGTTTAAAGATATGCTCTCTCTGCACTAAAAAACACCATTTGCAACTGCTCTGCCAGGTGTCATAAACCAGATCAACGACAAATCCAGCACTTGTGGCTTCCTGACAACAAGCAAAGACTGCATCAAGAAGGAGGCGAGACCTTTCCCACTTTTCCTGGTGGATCCGAGATTAGTTTGCTGCTCAAACACAAACGTTTTGGCTGATTATGGCAAAGACCCTTCAGACATCCTGCCAGGGTGTTACTGCATGGACACACACAGTTCTGAACTCTCTGAGACAGTCTCTTCTGTCGCAGTGTTTGTGTGTGAGCTGTAAGGAATGTGGCCAGAGGAACCTCAAGGAGACGGGATTGAGAGGCAGGTAAGAAGGATCCAGATGTTACAAAGGCTTTCTACCACTTTTGCACAGACAGATTAGAATGCAGTGAGGAATCAGTTGGCATTTTTCCCATGGCACAGCACAAAAACCACCATGCAGTTACAGAAATGTACGTGTCACGTGTTGCATCTCCTACCTGAAAGCCGTGGGAATACCCACAGGTTCCTTCGAGCATCGCTCTCCGCTTTTCCACTGAGTCATGCACAGAATCTTCCTCCTCCTCAGCAACTTCTGCTTCCCAGTACGATTCCTCTGGAAAAGATCAGCACCAAACTGATTCTTTGGAGAAAGTGGGTACAGAGAATTTTTCTCTGTATCGAGAGTATTTTTCTTCTTCCTCATTAGCAGGGATGGGAAACGGAAGAGATGTTTTTCAGTCCTTTCAAAACTTTTCACAGAATTATGATCAACCTTTTGCAATACTTAGATAAACAAAAACCCATCTTAACATGAAAAATGTCTGTCCTGTCAAATACAAAAAGCTGGTAAATATTTTGAATAGCCAGATGGAGACCAGTCATGCTAGAGAATCATGGAAAGCCCACATTTGTCAATTGACAACACCTTTCAGGAAAGTTTTCATTAAAGGCCATTTTGCAACAAGAAAAAAAAACACACAAAAAACCACTTTCAACAAAATGCTAAAAATACCAAGAAAAGGGTCCCAGGTGAAAAGGAAAACCTCAGCAGAGGGCCTGGCTCGTGTGAGGTGTGCTCCAGCGAGCCAGCAGCCTCAGACACTCCTCTAAGCTGCAAGACGCTTTCCAGAATACTACATAAACTTCTTCAATCTTTGTATTTAAAATATCTATCAGATGGATTAGAGGAAAAAAACAGCCAGAGCTTCAGGCACTTCCAATGGAGGAATCCAAAACGAGGGCGTTAGAATTCGGGTATCCTGTTAGAAACTGCCACCTGTCCAGACTGGGAAGCAGCAAGAAGGCAATCTGCAAAGAGCAGCCGTGCTGCTACAGGGCAGAGGGACAGCTGTGCTTACACGACCACTTCTGAAGCTCTGTCAGAGCCACCTCAGCCATTTTCCACTCAGAGCCACGGCCTCCTGGAGCTCACTGTGAGGTTTTATCCGTGGCAGGGACAAGTTTCATGGGACAGATATTCCAAGGGAGATAAAAGCTTTTATGAGGACTCCAAGGAGGAGTTTAACTTGTCCCATGTGCAAGGATGCGGCCCAGAAAGGCATTGGTGTGCCCAAAGCCCCTTGCCAAGCTCACGGGAGGATGCTGAGAAGCGTTTGAGCCCATTGCTGAGACCTGTCCTCTTCCCTGGGAGCAGTGCAGAACCGTCCATGCTCCCCGACCTGCCCCAGAACAGGAGGACTCCCCAAGCAGTCCCCAGCTGCAGCAATGCCAGGAAGACACTGCACTGGGAGGATGATTTCCCTTCCTTTTTAACACGTTTTAAATGAATGAATAATTCATCCCAAAAGACTCTGAGCTGAGGCACTCTCCATGTTACCACCTGGTTACGTGTTCCATAAAAAGAGACAACAGCAATTTGTCTCTTTTCTCTTGTCGGGTGGGCTTGTGGGGGGATGAACAGGCAGCCACCGAACTGGAGGGATGAACCACTCAGAGCAACCACTGACACCGTCAGTGATTTGGCATTTAGAGCTTCCCAGTGGGAGTGGGAAAGAGAGGGACATTGCCATAAACCTTCAGGAAAGGAGGGAAAACTACGGGCAATGGAGGGTTTTGTTCTCTGTTCATCTCCATGGGGTTAATCCTTTGCTGAATACCCAGCAAAGGCACCTGGGCAGGAGAGGCTTTCTCCTAAAAGCAGTGCAGTCTGCGAAGATCAGGTGCTCACACTGCTGTCTGGTGGTAAGGAAAGCAGCTCCTAAGGCTTGTCCTGTTTTATTATTGATTAAACAGCGGGGTTAGGCTGGAGAGGAGCTCCATCACACGTTCCCCAGCATCACACTTCTTTTCCCTGGGTCACTCATCGAACGAGCTGCATATCGCACATCCTCCTTTCAGCTGGAAAATGAGAGCCAGCGAGATTAGTGCTGGGCATTAAAGCACACGGAAAGGCGAGAGGGGCTGCTAGCAGCTGCTCTCTGGCTGGAGAGGCAGCGTGCTCTGCTCTTTGCCTATGCCTACTTCAGCCGATCTGAGCCTCTGCCAGGTGGGGACCATTAGCACAGATTTGCTCATTGCCTATAGCTATGTACTTATTTTTTTAAGTCAATCTTAAACCATTGAAAATGTATTTTTGGCTTCTACTTCTTTGTGCATGTCTTTGCTATGACAAGTGCTGTTAATCTTTTAAAGAAAAACAAAAGATGAGGGACATGGCTTAGTGGGCAAGGTGGTGATGGGTTGATGGTTGGACTTGGTGATCTTAATGGTCTTTTCTAACCATAATGATTCCACAATTACTTCTGGCAGCGTGGGCTTTTTGGACAATCCGAAGCCACGAAGCACACATTTGTTAGGGCAAAATCTGAGAACAGAGGGCTTCATTTCTTAAATAACTTGATGCTTGATACTACTGCAATCTGTCATGGGACATCCCTTATGTTTATGACATACATTTAGCTGCTTCCTAGCTACACCAAGCCAAAGGCAGCCAGCATCCTTCCCACAAACAACTCATCCCAGCTGCGAGTTTTCTCCCCTTGCTGCAATCCTTCTGCGTGCACTCCCACTCACAACCACACGTGCCTCGTGCTGCGCAAGCCAGATGCACCCACCAGCACAGAAGCAAATGAAACATTTCCTTGTGCCCACATTGCACTGTGCACATCCACACCTCCGGTGCCTTCACACTTTGTTCTGCTGCCTCTGCCCTCCCCTCTGCTCCGAGCCTGCGAGGGGCTGATGCAGCATGTAAATGTGCTACAAAGACACATCCTCCCCTCCTCCGTGCTGGCTGTGGGGAACATAAGACACAGCAGAGATTGCTACTATTTCATTATTTATGAAGCTTTGGTTATTTCGCGTATAAATAATCCATGACTGCAAAGTGTTGCTGGCACTGTAATTGAATATTCATGAGGGTTGGGTTTTTTGTTGTTGTTGTTGAGAATTTTCACCATCATTTTGAGCCCAGGCGCAAAAATAAAAATCATCATAATAAAAATTTCATCTGCCATCTCACAGTTTCAATCTCCACAAAACAAAATCTCGCTCACTTCCACCCTGAGGATTTTCTAAGGTGGAGGGAACAAAACAGCAGGGTTAATCTGGGAGGCAGGCTCATGTTGCATGGCAAAGAAGCAAGCTCACCCTGCATACAGCTCTGCCTCCTGTCTCTTAACACTGTCAGGATGCTTCATCTGTGGATGCTTGCTGCCTGCAAGGAGTAAATGCAAATTTCCCCCCTCTCCTTCCTAGAAACATCTCTCTTTTCAGGTTTAATCCCAGCCAGAACCTTGACAGAGAGGCACTCAATGGGATGGCTCAGTGAGCAAAGCAGCAAAACAGAAGCATGTTGCTGCCACCCCGTGGAAAGTGGTGGCCCCCAGCTGCTGGGGACCTCTCCAGAGGTTCACAAATCTCCAGCTGCTGCGGTGGTTCCAGAGATCTGTGGGGCAGTCGTTGCCCTGATGAGACCCAGGGATGAGCAAACTGGGGAACTTCCTCGAAGCAGTTGCAGGATCGGCAAGGCAGAGGGCTGGGTGCTCTGCAGGTGTGTGTCTGTGCTGTGCCCGTGGAGGATCTCATGGGGGCATGGAGAGGATGGAGTGCTACCACTGCACTTGTCCTCAAGGACAACTCTGGCAACTTGTTGGGCACCTGCAAAGTACCTCCTGCATCCCAGGATCGTCTGATGCAAAGCTGTACCTGCTTGTCTTGCTGAGATTCCCCTTTTCTTCCTCCAAGGCTTTATTCACTGTGCCCTTCAGATCCTCCAATTCTACCCCAAAAATGCCCAGTGGGGACTGACCAAAAGAGAGCAGCCCTACCCAAACTCTTTCCCTGCTTTCTGTCCACATCTTCTGGCCCTGCCAGCAAGTTAGCTCTGCAGCTGCCAGCACGGTATGTGACCCCAGCCCCTTACCATCCACTGCCTTAATTCTCCCCTACAAGTTCTTCAGCTCCTTCCTTTTCCAATTCTGTTAAGCACCACTGATGCAGGGAAAGGGAAACAGCCCTTGTAACCCAGCCTCCCCAACCCTAAAGAGGGGCAGCCACATCTGAGATCCTGCCACTGTCCACGTGCACGTGGTGTACGTGGTGGTGTCCCACAGCACATCACAGATGGGGACAGAGCTCTCAGAGCACTTTGCCTTCCAGAGTGATTTATGGGCTCTGTCAGCCCAGCAGACTGAAGCACGGGGACAGCTGGAGCGTGCAGCACAGAGCTGCAATCCATCACTGCTGGGTGGGAGTCACCCAGGAATCTATCAGCAGCTTCATCATGGTGACATCTTTGCAGAGGCAGAAAGAGAAACAAAGGAAAAAGGAGACAGAGAGTGAGCCAAGGGTGCGTAATCCAGCCAGGATTTCTCAAAACTTCAGAGTCTAAGAAGGAAAACAAAGTTACAGGCACCAAAATGTATTTTTGGTGTTTGTAGTGACTCAGGTGGACCTGATACAAAGCCACAAATTACATTTCACACAGCTGGGCAGGGTGCTCTGGTGTCAGCAGCAATCAGAAATTGCATTCCATTTGCTAGCTACACAGATTCCTGGTAGGTATTAATTGTTTCCAGGCATGAGAGCTGGATGGTTTTGATGGCAAGGGCATCTTATTGCTAGGGAGCTGCCACTGGCAGAAGGAATCAACCCCAAGTCCACTGCAGAGCAGAAAAATGATGCCCTGTGCTTGAAGAGACACAAAGCAAGCTGCACTTCTCATTACAAGGCTTTGGAGCTTGCACTCTAACCTAAAGCTGAGTCCTCAGTTGGAGCCAATCTGTTCCCCCAAACTGCAGGCACACACATATGAACCCTGAGACCAACGAAGATCCGTGTCTAAACTCACAGTAACATCCCGGATACCTGTACAAAGCCCTGCATGCAGCTTGGCACATGCAAAGGACAGGGGAGCACACAGAGACAGAACTGTGTGGAATCCGTAAGCAAGGTAGGAATGCAGAAAGCAAACTCAGGGATGCACACTCCCCTGTGCAGTGACATGCTCAGTGCAAGAGTGTGCATTGTCTTTCTTTGATCCACAAAAGAGATATGTCAAGTTCTCCAGCAAAACAGCTTCTCTCCATCCCCAAAATCCATAAAAAAAAAAAAAAAGAAAAAGAAAGAAAAAAGAAAACATGATTTCTCCTAAATCTGTTAGACAGCAGGGAGGGAGGCAGAGAAAAGTGAGTATGGGCTCTTGGAGAAAAGCAAAGCAGCTTACCTTTGAATAGGAAGCAGCAGAACAAAGCACATTACTTCTTTTTGCTCTGGAGACAAACATCGATGTTGCTTTGGGTCGTGGTGATTAGAGGTCAAGGAAGTGCTCCCAGAGCTGAGGGAAGAAAGAAGCTATGTTGCGATCTCTCAGAATGCTAAATCAACTGAAAATCTGGCAAATAATTAGTAAATAAATAAATAATCAAATGAACAAGAGGATCCAGGAACTAGGAGAAAGGACAACAAATGCATTTGGACACCACAAGGCTCAGGCTGCAGCAGGTGCAGGAGAGGTTTTGGGGAGGGGGGGAGGTCAGGGAGAGCCTTCTGGGAGGAAAGCAGAGGTAGGCAGCAGCTGGGGAAGCACGAAAGGCTGCACAGGTGGCTGAGGGCAGGAGCATTTGGGTGGGAGAAGAGCAAGTACCTGGGGCATGAAGGAGGCATTAGAGATGTTCTGACACCGTTTCCCAATAGTTGTCTCCTCTGGGGTCCTTCACTTGCCTCTAGAAGACCCCTCCCCAGTTCAGACACCCATGAGGACAGCATGTACCCACGTGCCCTGGGGAGACAGGAAGGCATGGGGACAAAGGGCTCCCAGCAGCACAGGAGCTGCTGCTGCAGCTCAGGGCAGGCTGACTCGTCCCCAGCTCCCCTCCAGCAGATCCTCCAGTGCTGTCTGAGTCACACAGATGATGTGGAGCCATTTGAGTTTATGATCCTTTTATCTCTCTGACCAAGGGATCATAAGCTGCTTCCCCCAAGAAGAATAATGAAGCCTCATACATCACACATCCCCCAGAGGACTTAATTCCCCTCAATCTAAGGGGAGGATTTGCCTTCAGTCTCCAGCCCTTTTATTATCCATTTGTTGCTCCATCTGTAGCACAGATCATAAAGGAATCTTTCATTTTTTAAGTCAACCTTTGCTTGGGCCTCATTAAGGCCTTGCATAAAGTCCCAGGTTGCTCACAGCTCAGAGAAATAGAATAAGATGGAAGCACTGGAGCCTGGATGGCTTGTCCTCCCTCATATCAGTGTGTGGCAAGGACAGGGGGATGTCTGGCTCCAACTAGAAAAACGAAATGATGAGTCAAGAGATACTCAGCGTTGACGCTCAGCTTCCCTCAGACCCATGCTTGCCCTGGAATGTGGTGTTCTGACAACCAGAATGGTTCTGGTTTGGTGAATTATTGCTATCGACACTGCGGTAGCAGCAGGAGCATCCCAGTGAGCCCTGTACTGCAGCCCTGACTTCCCCACCAGCTGTGTGCACGTACATGGATCTGCTGTTGCCCCCTGAAGTGCTGCTGCTTTATTTTCTCCCCTTGCTGTTCTCCTCGCTGAGCTAGAAACTGGCACTGAACCGAAAGCAATTTCCTTTCGTTTTAAATAAATAATAATTTAACAATGCATGCCGCTGAATTCATTCTTGCATCAAAGGGGAGGTGATTGCACTTCCCAGTCCGGAAAGACAGAGAAGGGAGGAAAATACAGCTTTATAATTAAATTTGCTTTTCCTCTTTTGTGCATCTTATTAAAAGAAAGAATAAAAAAAAATGAGAGTGAAAGAAAAGCACACACAGAACATTGTTTCTCAGCCCCAGGAGAAAGGAAAAACTCTCTCGTTTGTCTTTTGCTGCTACTTCCATGGACAACACAGAGCAGGGGATCCTTCCAGCCATGCGCGGGTGCCAGCACAGCAGAGAGCAGAGCTGTTCCTGGTGCTGTCTGGGAAATGAGCAGAGCTGGAACCCCAGGAAGGTGCCAGGCATTTTCTTTGACATCTCAAACACATAATGTGACATTGGGGGCACCTAACAGTAGAGCCCATGTAGTAGAAACATGTAGCAGAGCTAAGTGCCCTATGCTGGGGCACTGCAGCATGCTTAGCTGCTGGTAGCTGGGCTACCACAGCAGCTGCTCTCCCTGCTCTCTCCCTGAGACCTAAGTTTTATGCTCCCAGGGTGACCATAAGCATCCTGTTCACGTACAGTGAAAGCACAAATGTCTTTGGCACAGAACCCCACTGTACTGTGACCTCTCTAAACCCTGTCACTGGCACCTCTGGTAAGCTATGGCACTGACAGAGCTCTACCAGCATCCTTCCAGCTCTGAGCAACATCCCCAGGCCAGCGTGTGCTGGGGCCCTGGAACCAGCCTGAGTCCTGCAGTGCCCACCTGGAGGGAACAACCTCAGGACTGGGGATTATTCACCTTTGGAGAAATTCACTGAATCAGGGAACAGCATGAGACACTCTCCTTCAATCACTGCAAACACGCACACTGCAACTCTCCATAATGACCCTACACTCAGAGTCATCTTTCTCAGTGGAAAAAATAAATGATTCAGTATTAAGGAGGCTTTGCCATGTATAGCTTATGAGAATGACAAAGATGCATTGCTTAATAAAAGGGACACTACTGAAGCTTATGTCCTTAAACACAGCCCAGGTTAACTCCTTCAGAACAACCTCTGATCTCTGCTTCGGTGATCTCTTTGTCGTTGCCTGAGTGCTGCACCGAGGCTTACATTCTCTGCATAGAATTGCTTTAATCCCATGAATGGACATCCCTTGAACTTGAAAGCAGCTCACATTCAGCAAAATTTGGTCCAGGAACTTTCTACGTATCTCTCTTCCTCGGCGCCTTCTCCCTTTGCACACAGCAGGTCCTTCTCTGCACATTACCCATTCAGTATGGCAGAACAGGAGGAAATCACCTTCAGCTTTCCTTGCCATCTGCATCCCAATTGCTCCAGTGGGATTTGGGCTGCGTTCCAAATTGTTCCATTTGCAGTGGAGCTGGGGCAGAGGGACAACTCGCTGACTGTGCCACATCTCTGCGGCCAGGACTGCAGAGCAGCCAGCTTCTGGAGCTGTGCTCTTCTGACTGCTCTGCTTGGGGCTGCCTGGGGCTGCCAAGCCCCCTCCTTTGTGTCACCCCACAGCTCACCTGCCAATCTGCGGCACAAACAGCTAAAACCAAGCAGCCTCCCCGCTGACAAAATTTAAACGCAGGGAAATATTAAAAATACAAAAGTGACATTACTGTATATCGTAAAATAATGAAACTGTGTTTTTATCAATTTGTTTCTGCCCCAGATAGTGGCAGTGATCAGCACTTTACCAAAGCTGCTTCTTCCACATCCTGGCCTATGTTGTTACTGTTATTAATAGCAAGCCGTGGCCGGGGGCAGCACTCTGTGCCAGTCCATTCGTTTCCCTCACAGCACTGTCACTCCTTGCTGGTGCTCCAGTCCCTGCAGCACACCCACAGCCCGGTGAGGGAGGCCCATGGAGAGCCAGGCACTGCGCTGCCAAGCTCCCGACACAGCCCGGCCTCATTCTGGCACTCAGGTTGTGCCCGTTGTTAGTTTTATATCACCATAATTGCACTACTTGTGCCTCACACCACTGCCACTTCCTGTTCCTTACTCCTAAATCAAGATTGCCCTAAGGAGGGATAAACATGGACACTATCTCCTTCCCTCTGTGCCAGCAGGAATGGGATTTTTCAGATCTTGCTGCTCAAATTCTCTCCCAGCTTGCTTTCCTGTTTCCAAGTGCTGACTTCTGCCCCCTGAGCAGGACTTGAGGTGTTCCTTTCATGGGACGCTGGCTGGAGGGCCACAATGACCAGGCACATGCCTGAGTGCTGCTCTGACCACACCACCAGCCTGAGGTTCCCTGTCACCCCCTCACAGCAAGCCCCGACACAGAGACATGAGAGCAAGGAATGAAGTGGGGCTCAACAATGTCACAACACAGCCGGAACACCCACTCTGCAGGTGCCAGGTGAGATAAAATGGACAAAGATGTGCTCTGCTTCTCCACTTCCCACCATCTGTCACATCCACCTCAGCTGCAAGCTCTCCGGGGAAGTGACAACGCATCTCACCAGGTAACAGCAGGAACCTGCCCTGTGGGAGTGCATGTCCTGTTGCAGAGGAAATCATAGCAATAACTCAAACCTGGCAAAACAAGAGCAAATGAAATTTCTTCAGAGAAACTCCCCACCTACACAATGCCCTGAGCCTGGGTTCAAAAGATGCAAGATGATAGATTCTCTCCTGAGACAAATCTGCTGAGCTCCTTCCTCTCCTTAATCTGTGGGATGTATCAGCTTCTGTGGGTCACATTTCCCTTCCCCAGGTGGAAAGAGGCTCTGGGCAGTCACTAACGTGCTAACTCCATCAGCAATGCAATCCCGGATATGCGAGCACTGAAGAAGTCAATACAACCAGCCAGTTTAGCTCCTCTGCCTGCTGGCCATGTTCATCACCAGCACAAAGGAACAATGTAGAGCCATCTAATAACACAGCTCATTAGGCTTCTGACAACAGGAGATGATGGAACTAAGTCCTCTAACACTGAGCCTCATGAGTCTCGTTGTACGTGCGGTTTTGGGCAGGGTGTGTTACCCTTCCCAGCATGTGAGGAATGCACAAGATCCAGAGAATTCCCTGGAGAAATCATGTAGAAATCCCCCTGAGGGAGAAAAACAATGCTCAGAAAAGTGCTTGGGAAACAGTTCACATGAAGCAGGGAGAGATGACCCAGAGGTGACAGTTTCCTTGGCTTCCTAATGGCGAGGAAGCAGACCGAGCTCTGTTTCATCAGGGTGATTCCAGAGCTACTGCTTCTGGCTGGTCCACCGTAGGTCACAGCTTCTCTCTCCTTGCACCAAGATCTTGGCCTCGATGCTTCAAATATTTAGCTATTTAGCTTCCAGGCACTGCCTCTCCTATGGCCACTGTTTATTAGATTCATGAGCCTTCTGTTATCAGAAATCTCCTCCTTGTACTTGAAGACTGTGATCAAGTCACCTCTTTAGCTTCCTTCGTACAAACCAGATGCAACTTCTTGGCACTGTCACATTTAACAGGGTTATATAAGGATAAATATATACAAGTTGTGATTCTACAGTGACAGAAATCAGAACTGCTGGAAGTGCAGTCATTATTCAGAGCTGTTCGCTGAGTTTATCTGTACTGCACGTAAAGTTGTGATAAAAAGTCACTGGCTGCAGCTATTCCATTGCAGTTGGTCAACTAAGTCAGATAGAACAGTTTCAGTTGAAGGGCATGGAGGTTTGTAAATGTCCGTATTGACTCCGAGTGCTTGTGCATGCAACTTCAGATTTCCCTTGGCCTATCACCACAGACTCTGCTAAAAGCTGGTCTCCTTCTTTCTCAGAGCTCCCCGTAAGGTATTGAAAGGCTGCTATCGGGTCTCCCCGGAGCCTTCTCTTCTCCAGGATGGACAGCTCCAGCTCTCTCAGCCTGTCCTTGTAAGGATGGGGTTCCATCCCTTGGAGCTTTTTTGCGGCCCTCCTCTGGATGTGCTCCACCAGGTCCGTGTCTCTCCTGTGCTGAGGACTGTACATGTGGACGCAGTGCTCCAGGTGAGGTCTCACAGCGAAGAGCAGAGGGGCAGGATCCCCTCCCTCACCGTGCTGCCCACGCTGCTGTTGGTGCAGCCCTGGATACGGTTGGCTTTGTGGGCTGTGAGGGCACATGGCTGGCTCCTGCCCAGCTGCCATCCACCAGTACTCCCTGTGAGAAAATGTAAAACGTTGTTTTTGCAGGACCCTCGCATTCCCCCAGGTCCCAAATTTCCTTAACCCTGCCCAAAAGACCCTAAAACCCCTAACATCCCTAAAATATCTCCCCCAGGACCCTAAAAGGCCCTTGAAAGACCTCCCCCATGTTAGAGAATGTAAGATGGTTCTTTCTAGGAATATGTGTTGTTCTGTTCTTTAAGATTGTAGGAGAAGGATTTGTTTTCTGCGAGAACATGCTGTACCTTATTGACGATACTGTGTGATAGGATGGTGCAAAGCAGAACCCTGTGACCAAGAAGGCAAGTTTAAACACAGCGTATCACACCAAAACGGGGTATAGTTATGGCTAATTCTTAAGAACAAGGACTGTGAGAGTCAGAGCTTCTGAAAGGCACCAGGAGCCGTATCAGAGCTAACTGACTGAGGCCTGGATCTGGACTAGCTCAAAGGTTACTCATAAAAGGACAATGCTTAAACTGACCATAAAAAGAGAAACATTAAGCAAAGAGGGGAAGAGAATCGGGAAGAATCGTAACTAAGTCATAATCAAGCGCAGGACATTCGGCAGTATCGGATAGGCTGTAGACTGTAAGCCCTGAATCATAGAAACACGAGGTTGGAAAGGACCTACAAGATCATCTAGTCCAACTGTCCTCCTATCACCATCCCTACCCACTAAGCTACTAAATCCTATCCCTTAGCGCCTCATCCAGGCGCTTCTTCAACGTCAGGGACGCCAGGGACGGTGACTCCACCACCGCCCTAGGCAGCCATTCCAGTGCCTGACCACTCTTTCAGAGAAAAAGTTTTTCCTCATATCCAATCTAAATCTTCCCTGGCGCAACTTGTGGCCATTCCCTCTTGTCCTGTCAGTAGTTATCTGGGAGAAGAGGCCGACCCCCTCCTCACCACAACCTCCCTTCAGGAAGTTGTAGAGTGCNCCCTCTGAAGGGCTTCCCTACCCTCAGGCAGATCAACACATCCTCCCAACTTGGTGTCATCTGCAAACTTACTGAGGGTACACTCAATCCCCCCGTCTAGGTCTCACTGAAGTACTCACCCAATGAGGAACCAGGGCAGGGGGAAAAATAAAAGCTGCTGTACATTTCTGCTTGGTGCACCTACCCGCTCAGTCACCCGCTTTGAAAGTGTCAACAAAGGGCAACTCACCACATACTCTGCCTGAGCCTAAGCCATTGGCCATCGAGCGTTGCTCACACCCCCCAAGTCTTTTTTTGGCAGGGCTGTGCTCAATCCTTCCATCTCCCAGCTAGCATCGATAGTGGGGGTTGCCATGCCCCACGTGCAAGACCTCGCACTTGGCTTTGTTGAACCGCATGAGGTTCTCCTGGGCCCACTCCTCCAGCCTGTTTAGGTCTCTCTGGATGGCATCACATCAAACCAATCAAAGCCATATCTTTACAATTTTAAGAGAAGAATGTTGTGGGGGAACGTGTCAAGGCCTCACTGAAATCCAGATAGATTACAAAAAAATCCAGATAGATTACATCAGTGGATCCCACTTTGTCCAGTGATGCCGTCACGCAATCATAGAAGGCCACTTGACTCTCCAGTCTTCCATTCCCTTCTGTCTGTGTGGGCCCCTCCATCTGCCTGCTGGCAGAGGGCAGGGCACCCTTCATTTGTGGTTTGTTGCAGCTGACGCATCCGTCTCATGGATGGCAGAGAACAATTCACAGAATCCCAGGACCCTACAACAGTAGGGCCTGGAAGGGGCCTCTGGAGATCCCCCAGTCCAACCCCCTGAAGCAGGTTCCTTGGAGCAGGGTGCACAGGAAGGCGTCCAGGCGGGTTGGAATCTCTCCAGAGAAGGAGACTCCAGCACCTGTCTGGGCAGCTTGTTCCAGGGCTCTGGCACCCTCACAGGAAAGCTTTTCCTCCTGTTCAGATGGATCTTCTGCAGTTCCAGCTGGTGCCCGTTGCCCCTTGTCCTGGCACTCGGCACCACCAGAAAAGAGCCTGTCCTCATCCTCTTGACACCCTCCCTTTGGGTCATGGGTGCCCAAGCTTTTGGCTTGCCTGGGCACGTATAGATTCACCTTCCACTGATGTTGGGCTGGGTCCTTTCTCCATCCCCCCTCCTGGGGCAGCCTGGTTAAGCTGCATGTTGAGCATCACGTGCAGCACTGCCTCTCCTCTCTGCGGGCTCTGCCACCTGCAGAGGATGTCATCCCCCAGTGGCCCCTGGAACACTGGCACTTCGCTGTCTTGCAGCAGGTGTCCCAAAGCATGGTCAGGGCCTGCGAGCCTGATGCTGCCTGGAGCTGAGGAAAGAACTCGTAGAAGAGCTATTTTTCTACTAAATATGCACACAGTATCATGGGGAGCACTGAGGGAGCTGGGATGGGTCAGAGTGGGGCAGAGGGGGCTCAGGGAGACCTCATCGCTCCCTACAGCCCCTGAGAGGAGGCTGTGGTGAGGGGGGGGTCGGGCTCTGCTCCCGGTAGCAGCAATGGGACAGGAGCGGATGGGCTCACGGTGTGCCAGGGGGAGGTCACAGTGGGGATACGGAACCGTGTGCGTAGGGGCCCCGCAAGCGGCCTCCGGCTCTCCACGCGCCTCCCAACGCAGCCCCGCTCCTCCGTGGGAGCCCGGCGCTCCCTCCGCCGAAGCACTGAAGCGCTGCGACCCCGCCGCCGCCGCCCTCCCGCTGTGCGCATGCGCCGTACCGCCGCGGCCACGCACTCGCGGGGGCCTTTTTCCGCGTGGCCGCGCGCAGGCGTAATGCCTCCTGGAGGACCCGTAGCCATAGAGCCCGGCAGCGCAGAGCGGCTCCGCAGGAGGAGAGCGACGTCCCCACGGTCAGGAGGCGGGGGGAAGGG
>WBMW01000247.1:0-24214 GCA_013396635.1 Penelope pileata
GCCCCGTGCTGCTCTCTGCTGTCGCTGAGCCCTCAGCCTGTTCCCATCCCTGCCCTGAGGCACCGTGAAACCCTGCCGTCCCGCAGCACCGCCTGTCGTTACCTTATCGCATTCTCACCCTTTCCTCTGGGAGCTTCTTGTGTCATAGGCAGCCCAGTGGTTGTTGGTCAAGCCCATGGAGATGAGGTGGGAGAAAGGTCGAGCTGGAAACTCCGTCTGTAGGTAGGGATCAATGAGACAAAGCTAGAGAACAATTTCTGGGACAGAAAGCCCAGGCTGACCCAAAACGGGGCTTGGGGGGCTGTGGGTCAGACGTGTGTGTGATGGGGCTGGCCGGGGCACTAAGGCCTGTGCTAAGCTGCCTCTGGGGCACGTGCTGGGTGCTGCCACAGCCCCGGCCAGCTCCACCTGGGTCCCTATCTGCACGCTGCTTGCGCCCCAGGGGCCACCTGCCAGCTCAGCCCCGGGTCTCAGCTGTGTGCCCAGCTGTGCACACATGATGTGCACACATGAGATGAGCAGGGGCTCGTCTCCAGGTCTCCGGGCCTGCCCTCTGGCTGCAGCTCAGCCTGTCCCCTGCACAGACCCTTCTGAGGGTGCTGCAGCTTGTCTCCCCTCCTTCCTGGCAGGACTCCCCAAAGAGCCCCTCAGCCTGGGCCGCTGCTTCCCCTGTGGCTCATGGGGACCCTCCGGGGCCCTGTTAGCACGGGGCTGTGCCTGCTGTGCTCAGAACCCGTGGGACGGCCATGGCCCCTGGGGATGTGCTGCTGCGCTGGGGCCAGCCATGGCTCTGCCCGTGGCTGTGGGCAGCCGCCGTGCTGCTCCTGGACAGCCCCTCGCAGGCTGTGGGACGGACAGAACAGATCATCCCTCGTGCTGCTAATAATTCCGCAGTCTTTCTCAGCATTTGTTTCCCCATTCATTTCGTTTCCCATTTTCTTTTCAAACGCTTGTTTCAGAGTTGGTCTGGTAAGGAGCGGCAGTTTTGCCCACCGTCCTTATCTTGGTGAAACAATGACCTTATCTGTGCTCCTATTTCATACAGGCACTTTTTTCATATAAAAACATGCAAAAGAGTAACATGCCTGGGGGCTGTGCACTTCTGGCACAGCCCAAACATAACTCCAGCCCCTCAATGTTGGTGTGCCTACCAGGCTGCCAGGAACAGGAGGGGGATGGATCTCCCTGGAAATGTCCAGTCCTTACATTTTCAGGTACTGTGTAAGCTGGGCTGGCTGCTGGGCAGAGGTGGAAGGAGGTAAATGTCCCCCAGCAATGCCATCCGATCTCTGCAGTAGCCCCATGAGGCCCTGTGACACAGCTGCTCCCATCTGGGCACCTGCGGGGGCACAGCAGCCCGTGTTCCCCAGGAACAAATTCTTCAAAAGGCTCTGGCAGAATGGTTTTTTTTCCCCAAAAATCTACAGTTACACAAATAGATCTAGATCAGCAGTACAGAAGCAAGTGCTCTACCCATCCAGATCTGCAGGTCAAAATACTTAGGCAGTCTTGAAACGATGTCATATTTTAATTCAATTAATTCATTTTCAAGCCTTATAGAAAAGTAAATCATTCATCACCAGGTGATAATGCTGTCCTAACCCACGTAATCCTCCTCTACCACTTCCACAAGGTGGGCAGTTAGTGTAGCTAAGGGCTTGGTGTGTTTGTTTGCATTCAGAGAAATCTCTCTATATCGAAAACAACCACAGCTAACAGCCAGCCTATCTCTAAGGTCTCTATGCCTAACTCAAGTCAGATTTTCCTAAATGTTGTGTTTCTCCATCGCAGTCAAGAGATGTTAGAGCATCTTCTCTGCAGATTTGCATCAGCTCTCTCAAAGGAGAGCGTGTCTGCCAGAGACACAGCTCTTACAGAACAGCTTCCCCTTCAAGGATCTCATTCAGCTCCAGAGCTGCCGTGAGAGGCCGGATTCTGCAGGTAGTTCAGAATCTCTTCGTGGCATTTCTCCCTGCTAGGTTTTGTGACAGCACCGAAAGAAGCTCCCAGCATCCGCAGTGTAAGGTACCGGGAGCCTGCTCCATTCTCTCCTGCAGGAGCCTCGAGTCGCTCCTGGATGGCCCAGCTTCTTTCCCCCAAACACCGGGAAGGGGCAGCAGGGAGCAGGGAGCAGCCTGTGGGGAGCTGGCACTTAGCAGGCATCTTTGTCCTCTGCTGCAGTAGCCAGGGGAACAGCGGGCTGCAAACATAACCGTGCCATCCCTGCACACACAGCCCTCAGCAGGTTCATTCAAACCCACGTGTCACCCCAGGGCTTAGTGCAGGGACGGGCTGGGGGCAGGAGGCAGAGCTCCCCAGCAGCTGCAGCCCCAGCACAGAGCTCTGTGCCGGCTGCGTTTCTCACACATCCTGCCAAGATGTGGAAATGGTGATTGCTTGTCTCCAGCCACAGATGGGGAATGAAGAAAAGTTGCAGCATAAGGCCAGAGAGAGCTGGAGGACAGCGAGCCCTCGCGGTAGCTGTAATGCAAGAGCAGCTGATGTGAGGACGTGCGTTCACAGAGCAGCGGGCTGCTCGCGTCTGGGAAGCTCATGGTGCTGCATGCTGGCAGTGAAGTGAGCCCGGGGCTCGAGCCTGCTGCTCCAAGAACCCATGCAAAAGGCTTCTCCTTCACTGTAAGACAGAGCGAGAAGAAAGTGTTGGTGTTAGACAGGGCTCTGAGGGCAGGATTGCAGAGCTGCTCTCTGCAAAGCTTCGTTCTTTACATCAAAGCCAAGAGATCTGCTTGTGTCCTTCTGGGGCTTTCATGGCAGTGAAGGAGTTGCCTGCAGCACTCTCATTTCACTGGCACGTTGAAAAACACTTTCCACATCATCAGTGCACATCCTTTGTGCTGCACTGACTGTTGAGGAGTGTAAGTGGGCCAGCACTGCTTTGCTGTACTAAAAGGGCAACGTGAAGGAGGCTGCCCTGTTTGTGCGTGGGTTTCGTGGGGCAGGCAGCTTACAGCTGGGGGGTGCAGAGCACAGCGGGAGGGTTGCAGACGGGCAGCAGTGGCCCTGACCATGGCAGCTCCCACCGCTCTCTGCCCAGGCCAGGGGTGCTTCTGCGAGCAGACAGGGAGGGCTCCTCTCTTCCAGCCTAGAAAACAGACCAATTGCCGTTATTTCCTTTATAAAACCATGCTTTTTTCTTCAGTAAATGTTTATTTGTTTAGTATTTACTTTTTATACTCCCTCATAATTGCTAATGGAAACAGGAGCAATGAGCACTGCGTGTGTCTGAAAGTACGGCTGGGTATCAGGGGAGGCAAGGGGAAATGTGAGAACCCAGCCATGGACTTCATTTTAAAATGGCTTTTCCTGAAAAGCTCTAAGAGGAACAACACCGCTGGGTTACAATAAAGGGCAGAAGAAAACCTTCACAGGACAGCGGGGGTATTGCTTCGGGGCAGAGGAGCAGGTGAGGAAGGAGCTAAAATACCCCAAATAAGGATACACATTTCTATCCATATAAAGCAGCTGTTGTGATTCTAGATGTGTGTGTTGTCTATCTGTGAGTGCTATAACACTGTACAGCAATAATGTACGTACAATGTGTTTCATTTACAGTATGGTGTATGCACATCTGTCCCACCCAGAGAGCAGCCGTGGACGTGGAATGAACTGAACGCAGGATCCTGGAAGTGGAGCAGTTTGGATTGGAGCTTCAAACTAGAACTGTGCTCCGTGTGTGCAAAATAACCAAACAGTGAAAGCACGAACGGCAGAAGGCGGCCAGTAAGGAACGGCACAGCGCAGTGCAATTGGGAGCTGACAAAACGCACATAGCCCGGAGCCGTCAGCGTGCAGGGGGGACGCGGGTGGGCTGCTCTGTGCGCCTGCTGCCCCAGGGCCCAGGGGCTGGTGCTGAGAGAAAGTGTGGAAGGCTCTCGGGATGACGGCTGCAGCCTTCGTGTTGCTGTTCACTACAGAACTGCTTCGGGCTATTCCCGTGCTGAGATTTCTCTTTGTGGGGAATGAGTCAGCCACAAAATCTGCTTCAAACTGAAATCAGTGGAAGAAATCCTAAGACAGGTTGTTCCCAAAAAGGAATCGCCAGCAGCGGATCGCATCCACTCCTGAGCTGCAGCCTAAGCAGGAGATCAGCACCCGCCTGCCTGGGTCACCCAACCCTCCTGCAAGAGAGGGACGGGACGCGGCCAGTTCGTGTTCACCACTGCTCCCTAACAGGGCTCTGGGGATCAACGGGCTGCTGAGCTTTGTGTCTCTGTCAGCACAATGTATAGAAACTGTAACAAAGAATGTAATTGATCAAAACTTGGAAAAATGCAGTGAGATGGCGATGAGCCCTTGTTGTGGTGTAAGCCCTGCAGCACGGGCAGCCGCCGCTGCTCCCGCAGTGCCATGGGAGAGGGAAAGGGTACGAGAAAGCGTGAGAGCCCGGGGGCTGGGGTACGGGCAGTCTGGGGGGAGCAGAAGCTGTGTATATAAGGAAAGCAAAACGGGGAGCTCATTCTGTACTTCTCTGGCAGACGTTCAGCCACCTCCGGGAAAGCAGAGTCCATCAGATGCAGCGGTTGGCACTGTAACTCCTCCTCTCCCCAAACCGTAGCACAGTCTGAGCCTCTGGGAAGACAGCTCAGTCTATCTCAGCAAAACCAATGGCAGTCAGCTTGATTTCTAGAGGGGAAACTGCCTCCCCAGTACTGCAGAGGGGCTAGAGCCCCAACAGGCGAGTGTAGGAGCCCGGGGGCTGCGTGGGGCGGTGGGGCTGGGACCCAGCCCTGTCCCCTCGTCCTGGCCGGGGGTGGCAGTGCCCGGTGTGCAGCGATGGGGCGATGCCTCCCGGTGCAGCACCAGGAGGAGCCGGCAACTCCAGGCTGAGCCAATTCAGCTGAGAACTGGAACTGAATTGTGGAAGGAGCTTTTCGGAGAAGAAAAAAAAATAAGTGGTTTTACTTCCCCATTCACAGCGCGGTTTAAGTAATATCTCACCTGAGCTGGTGCCAAGTGCGATACAAACCACGACAGGGCTGCTCTGAGAAAGTAACTCGAGGACTGGAGATACCACCCCAGTAAGGGGATGGATGCCATTCACTAGCACGTAAAAGCCTTAAATTTGAAACAAGCCTTTTCTTTCTGCTCTTTGGCTGCCAATGTCCTTTCTCTGACTGTCGCCCAATCTTTAGAACTGTGGCTCCAATTGCTCGCTGCCTCCTGCCCGCCCAGCCAGGCCCGTGCTGTGGAAGCACGCCGTGACGGCCCCGCTGAGCACGGGCAAGGAAACCCAGCCAGCAGGAGCTAGTGCTGCCAGGCGCTGATGGCAGCCAGTTGTGTGCTCAGCTGACAGCTGTGGGCAGAGGGCAGTCCCCACCTACGATCTGATGCTGGTGCCATGCTCCTTTTCTACCCGCACATGTGCTGTTTTCCAGCAGTGCCTCTGCGAAGCGGCCCGGCCCCGGTGCAGGTTGGCCACCCCGTGCCCACTGACTCCTCGAGGCACGGCATCCTTCCAGTCAGAAGCACGGCACTCCGCGCCCTGGCCCACGTCTAGCTGACCTTCCCAAAGATGCTGCCATTCGCAGCTCACATCAGTAAGCTTTCTGGCTGAGAAAGATTCCGGCACGCACAGTGATTACTACGACTAGGAACGCAAGAGCAGCGACACGGGGAACACGTATAGGTGCAAGAACAGGGGTACAACAGCAGCAGCACCGCACCTAAGCCCGCAGAAACGTCCCACCATGGAGCAGCAGCTGCTCGTGATGCCTTGCAACAAGGGGGAGGTGCTCAGCCTGCTGCAGCCGTTCCACAGTGCCATGCTGCCATCAGTGCTTGTTGTTTTCTGAATTTATTCCGCTGCAGAATGATCTGTAGGAAAGCAGCTGGTCCCTCCCTGGGCACATGGTGCTGCACCCAGCCATACTCATCTGGCGGAACCCTTTCTGGGCATTCCTGGGTATGAACTGGCACAGTGTCATTTGGGTTAGCCACGGGAGCCCAAGCCAAGACCAAAGCCAAATAAGCCACTCTCAATTCGTAATATTAACATGGCTAATTGCATTCTTACCCAGACCACCACCTCAACAGCCCCCTGGCCTGCAGCCAGGCAAGGTCTCTGTTGTCCTAATATTCCAGATAAATTTTACTGCTGTGAATTACAAATTGTGGGCAGACTAGCAATTGTAACTCTTGCATTTAGGGGGTACATGAGATGTTACGGGCACTATAAAATGCGATATTCTCTTCCTTCTGGGGGACTGTCCCACAAAAACAAAGCTGTTGTGAAATGAACCCTGAGCTGCCCCTCCCAGGGCCCCCACTGCTCTCCCTTCCCCCCAGCACCGTGGCTCCCCAACATCCACCCCGGGCAGCTCTGCACGAGCCCTGGGCTGCCCCGCCAGCCCTGCTGGCACCCACAGCCCCCGTGGGGCCCCAATGGGGCAGCTGCAGGAGTTGGGCTGGCACCCAGCACAGGGGCACTGGGCAGAGGTGGGCACCCAGGAAAGTGTTCGTATCCTAAGAGCAAAGAGTCGGACAGTCTGATGGTGCTAGGAACAACCTAGCCCACATGGGACAGACAGAGAGGGAAGCAGCAGTTCAGTGTTGGCAGTCTGGGAGTCCCAGGGTTCTGGAAGTGAACTGTTTGACCAAGGCAGCTTTTCCACATTTCCTGTCCTTGCTTTACAGCAGCATCCCAGTGTGAGTTTTTATTTCATCTCTCAAAAAGAGGCAGAAGCAACTGTTCTTCCACCAATTTCAGGATGTGCCATAATTTAGTGACATTGATAAGATCTCCCTGTGCCTTCCCTGTCCTCGTGTCTGGGTGTTCCTCGAGCAGGATCCTGGGTGACTGGAGATCCGCTCGCGGGACGCTGATGTCTCCGCAGCACTGGCAAGGTCTCGGCGTCTCGCGTTCCCCAGGGGAAGACGTTGGCACCTCGAGAGCCGCCAGCAGACTCGATGCGGGCTGGGCGCTGGGGGTGTTTATGGGCGCCCGCCCCACCGTGAGGCCGCGGGGCGGCAGTGACTGCGGTGGCATCACAAAGCACACAGACAGACGGAGATCTGCTGTCTGGTCGTTGTCCCAGTTTAGACAACTGTCTGCCAGAGTCCACCCAAGGACTTCTCATTCTCCTAATGAGAATTTTTCTCAGACATTGACAAATACAGCGAGGCACGCTGCCAGCTGCCTCCTGGCTCACGGCGGCAGCTGTCCCGCACGGAGCTGCTCAGGGAGGCTCTGCTGGAGGCTGCCTCTCACGGAGCGATGGGCGGCCTCCAGCCCTCAGCGCCTCTCGTGTCGCTGCCGGTGACAGACACTGCAACAAAGCTGAAAGCCAGGCATCACCAGAGAACCAGCACTTCTCATGCACAGGGACAAAAGACCCCCAACCTTCCATCTCCAGTATGTCCCCTCCACCACTGCATGTTTGTGATGCCCCCATTTCCCTCTCTTCACAGCAAACCACGCAATGGCTCACAGCAGCTTAACTGTACCAACAAAAAACTACCATGCTCTTCCCCCAAGCCACATATATACCCGCCATGGGCTTTTTTTTCCTACTGCAATAAGGTACTCCTGCAAAATTTCTTTTAATAAACAAACCATCAAAAAACTGCTGTCACTGTGAGATGCTTCCAAACGCAAACAGAACCAGTGCACCCCAACCTCCTACACCAGAAAGTGACACATTTCTGGGAAGGGTACAAGAGGGGAACTCTGTGACAGTGCAGCTGCTCCTACACAACAAATGAAGAAACAAAGCATCTCCGTTGTTGTGACACCCACAGAACACTGCTCGTCACTACCTTCAGTACAGAAAGAAACTGATCCGTCTAAGCACTGAACTTGACTTCAAAGAACCTAACGGGGAAAAAAAAATAAAATCAGGAAACGTGCAGTGTTTTGGAGAAATAAGTTTATTGAAAAATAAGTCTTTGTAAACAGTACAGAAGCTGGCAGGAATAACCTAACTTGGAGAGCCACGTGGAGACAGACGCGGCATGCTGCCATGGAGTGCTTTGGAAGAGGAAGAAGTCTGACCTACTGGTCAGGCGCACGCCCCAGCCCCATCCACGCAAGGCAGCGCCGGGTTTGTCCCGCCCGTGCTCCTGCTGGAGACCCTGCAGGGAACGCTGAGCTCTGGAGCCATCTCTCACCTCAGTCCCCGCGCTCTGAGCCACTCTCCCTGCCACCTGCTGCAGCTCTCCGACAGCACACGGGTCCTGTCACCTCACGCCATCCCTCGTGGGTCTGGCTGCTGGGCGCAGCGGCTGCCTCTCAGGAGGCTGGCTCCTCTCAGGGGACAGAGAGATCAGTGCCAGGGTATGGCTCAGAGACCAGTCCAGCTTCTGAGTCTCTGCCTCCAGAACGGCCGCTTTGGGCTCCCTGACCACAGCTGCCAAGGAGTCAGACAGCTCTTGGTGAAGGTCCGACAGCTCCTGGCTGGTCTTTGCACAACACTCGATGTAGTCCTGCTTGTATTTTCGTTCTTGTGCCAGCTGCCGCTGCAGAAGGCTCACCTGAAAGAGGCAAAAGGTCAAGCTCAGAGAAGCCCGTGTTTCTCTGACGTTAGGATCATCCTTAGCTCCTCCAGCTGCCAGGGAAGCACCCTCTAACTGCAGCCACGGCCAACACTTGTCCTGTTGAATGAGAAGTAACAGGTTCTAAAGTCACCCTGAACTGAACTTAGATGATAACAACTCAAGCTTCTTTCTATCACACTGTACACGTATAGAACACTGACATCTTATGTGCGTGGTTACAAAAAAAAAAAAAAAAAAGGTTCCTACAGGAGTTAGTAACCCAACTCTTTTTCCAAAAGAGAAATTTGGGCTACTACACTTTAGTTCCACGTGTTTTCCCTTGGCAGAAGGGCTACTGGTTACATGTGTCCTAAAAGGAGCAGTTGTTCAGGAGTGCGGTACTGAAGAACTGTTCAGCGCTCAGCCTACTTTCCAGAACAAAGCACTACGTACTTCAGCCACACAAGTCCTATATACATTTTGCCCTTATCATACCTTCAGGGAGACCTGACTCATAGAAGTCCATGGACGAGAAGTCTGGCAGCCTGCTGGTACTGCCAATATCACTGTCAAAGGATGCAAGTGTTCAGTAATTGGAATTTAAATTCTTACACTGATAACAACAAACATCCTTACAGTGCTTAGGTCTCTGACTCAGCCCAGTACTGGGACCAAATGCAAAATAGGAAAATAGGAACAGTTGACAGGATGAGTAAGGCTTAAAGGAAACATCCTTAAAATACTCTCTGGCTGCAGGAAAGTTTCAATTTTCTGATTTTCCTGCTGTCCCTCACCCACCATGCCTGACTTGGCAAGTCAGAGAGAGAGACTTGCCTGTAGGCAAGTCAGAGACCAGACCTACATGAATGGTGTTGTTTATCCACGGCCAACAAGTGAAGCTACCTGGGTATTTCCATTGCCTGGTGTACTCGCTTCCTGACAGCTGAGACCCAGCCAAACAAAACTTGTGCTGTAACACCATGCAAAGTTGTGTTCAGCACCGCAGCTACAGCAGCTTTTGATGACAGATTTCCTATTCCTCACCTGGTTCTGTAACTCAGCTAATTGACTGCACAGAGCTTGAGCCTCCTCCTCCTGTGAAGAAAATGCAAGGATTTCTTTTTAGTCCCCAGTCTAGACAGGGTCATGGTCTACATTACACTTAAATTAGGTGTATACAGGGGCAATGTTGCCTCTGGGATTTGCTATGCCCTTCTCCCACCAAGTAAGATTCTGTCTGCACCTTTCCAGAAGCAGGCATCTTGTCCTCATCAGATTCTGAGAGAGAAAGCCTGCATGCACTTGGCAGGGACTGACCACGATAACCTCTCTTCAGTCTCCTCCGTTCACGTTCCACCTGCGTGTTGGATAGAAGCAAGAATCACAGGAACCATCCACCAAACAATAAACAAAGTCACCCCTGGCCATCATTTATGAGATTTCTGCACGGACTGTTAATTGCATCAGAGAAAGTTAGAGGCAAAAAGCACTCAGTATAGACTATGGAAGAGAGGAAGTCCCTGGTGTGAGAGTGCCAAATGTGCAAGGTGACGCCAGGACAAGAAGAGTAGAACCAGAGTCAGTGTTCATCTGTGAAAGCAGCGAAGTAACAGAAGAGAAAGAAAACATGAAAGCATGTCTCCGTGTGGGGGAGAGAGGTAAGCAGAGGGCTCTAAAGGGCTGTACGTGGAAAGGTGTTTCAGAGGACCACAAGGCACTACAGAGGCAGTGGAAGCCCTGTCTGACCTGCTCAAGAGTCCTCCTGAGCTCAGCGTTGAGTTGCTTCAGCTCGGTCTTTTCACGCTCCAGCCTTGCAACTGCTTGCTGCAGACACCCCAGCTGCTGCCGCAGGAGTTTCTTCTCCGAGAGCCATGAGAGGTGCTCCCCTCCCACAACAGCCTCCTGGGTGTACACAGAGGAGATTGTGAGCTGACGTCACAAAGTCTGGAGGGTCCAGATTAACATGTCAGAGGGGGTGACCAGCCATTGTTAAGGCCCTTCTGTCCTTACAAGTTGGCAAGCCAGAACAGCAGGATTGCTAGGGGCTCTACACAATCGTGTGGCTAGTAACGAAATAACTTCTTTCTTGTCCACAACAAACAGAATGAGTCAGGAACAACAGATCTCTGAAATCATACTCTAAGCACTGCCAGTGCATGGACTGCTCCACCATCTTTAAAAATTTCTACGAAGTTTACCACATCAGTTTGGTCAACTGTGCCCTTTCCTCTCCACGCCAAACGCCAACCACACTATGTTGGCTAAACTGGCCTAGACAGGAGAACCAACCACTAATCCCTAACTCTTGGACTTGATTTAACAGCAAGCTCTGTAGTTCTTTCAGTAGTTCTGGGCTCAACAGAAAAAATTGTAGCAGGTGAATGGTCTGTGCTACAGAGGCATGCAAGCCTGCTGGCTGCAATCATAGGTTCATTGGCCAAGCTAGTAAATATTTATGGGAAACATCATTAGAATCCTTCATAGATATTTTACTTGGCTCATGGCCAGCCACACAACTTACCTGAAGATGAAACCGGTCCTTGTCCCTCTCTGAAACCATGCTCTGCAGGATAGCTATTTCTTCCCTCAAAGTCCCATTGGCCATTTCACTCTTAGTAAGGGCAAGAGTCAGTGCCTGTGCCTTCTCTTTCCATTCGATTTCTCCGCTTTCAGTCTGCTTCAGAATAGCAATCACACGCTTCAGTTCTCTCCCCTTCACCTTCCTCTCATCTTCCAGCTGTTGGGCTAGTTCCTTCTGTCTTTTCAAGAAATGGTCTCTCTCCTGGAGAACCTTCCTCTTCTCTGCTTCTTCTTCCTCCCATTTTTGGAGTTTCTGAATTTGTTTCTTTAGCGTCTCCCCTTCATCCTTCCATCGCAGAGCTGATGTTAATTGCTTCAAGAGTTCACTCTGCCTCCGAAGCTCTTGTTCTCTCTCTGTCAGAGTCTTCTCTAAATGTCTGACTCTGTCTGTTTGGTATTTGATCTCTTCATCCTTCTTTGTCAGAGTCTGCTGAACATGCTGGAGATCTTCACGAAGACTTCGGATTTCCTCATCTTCTAAACTTTTTTGCTCACTTTGAGCCTTAGTCTCTCTGTCTCTCTCATGCAAGGCTTCTTCCAGGAGCTTCTCTCGCTCCCTTTGAAGTTTAATCTCTTCTTTCTTCTCAGTTAGCATAAGCTGGAGATTCTCCAGGGTCTTCAGTTCTTCTTCTTGGTGCTGCAGCTTTTGCATAAGAGTTTTGTTGTCTTCATCTCTCTTCCTCACCACTTCCTCAAGCAGATTCACTTGATTCTGGCAAGATGTTAGTGCTACTTTCATACTTTCTTCACGAAGCTGAAACACATTAATCTGCTCTGACTGTCTGAGGATCTCCAAATTGTTCTTCTTCATTGTTTGGCTCATTTTGTTTAGGTCCTGCTGTAGACTCTCGGCCTGTTTGGCATCTGACTCCTTCTGCTCCTGAAGTTCCTGGACATGCTCTTTCAGAGACACTATCTCTCGATCTTTAGCTGCTAGAGAAGATTCAGCACATTCTAGTTTTCCCATTATAGCTGTAGTTTGCATCATTGCCTCATCATTTTGCTGTTGAAGCTTAGAGACAGCCTCCTCTAGAACCTCTATCTTTCAACCTCTTTCTTCCAGAGTCACTTTCGTTTCTTGAAGAATTGCTTCCTCAGCTTCATGCTTTTCCTCCTTTTCTTTAAGTGCCTCACATTGCTTTCTAAGAGATACGATTTCTTGCTCTTGTTCCTTTAGAGTCCCTTTAAGATGTTGCAGAATTTCCTTCTGCTGCTTAGAGTCTTTTTCTTGTTTCTGGAAGGTCTCAATCAGTTCCTTCTGAGATTCAATCGTGAAATCCTTCTCTCTCAATATCGCCTTAGTGTATTCCAAGTCTCTACAGAAGACGTTCATCTGTTCTTCTGTTTTTTCCTCGTATTTTCTTGTTTGTTGCTTTTGGATGTCTAGGAGTCTGTCCTTTTCTTTTAAGGTTTCTAATGTCTGCTTCAGTTCCTCACGAACAGTCTTCAACTTCATTTCCATGACTTCTTCAGCTTCCTGGATTTGCTTTCGCTGTGACTCAAGCTCTTGATCTTTTTTAGATAAGGAAAGTGTCATATTTTCTACTTTACCCTGAAGCTCTTGCAGGTACTCCTCTTGATGCTCCTTGTACTCCTGGAAGAGTCTTAACTGATCCCTTTGAGAATCAGACTCATTCTCTCTGTCTCTAAGAGCTGCCCTGAGCTGTTCAAGGTTTGCGTGTAAAGATTTCACCTCTTCTCTCTCCATCTCCAGTTCACAGATCTGCTGATTTAGAGACATAAGCTCTAAGTTCTTCTCCTTCAAGTTTCCTTTCATATGATCAAGATCCATTAGCAGACTTCTCACTTGTGACGTACCATGTTGCTCTAGAATCATCAGATTCCCTTCCTGGAATTTGATCTCCTGGTCTCTCTCCTCCAGGTCTTTGCTCATCTTGCTCACAGCAGCCCTCTGCAGCTCTCGTTGCTTCTCCAACTCCTTTATCAGTTCTTGTTGGGATCTGATCTCCTGGTCTCTCTCCTCCAGGTCTTTGCTCATCTTGCTCACAGCAGTTCTCTGCAGCTCTCGCTGCTCCTCCAGTTCCTCTATCAGTTCTTGCTGGGACCTGATCTTCCTGTCTTTCTCCTTTAGGTCTTGGCTCATCTTATTTGCAGCAGTCTTCTGCAGTTCTTGCTGCTTCTCCAACTCCTGTATCAGCTCTTGCTGGGATCTGAGCTCCTGCTCTCTGTCTTCCAGGTCTTTGTTCATTTTGCTTGCAGCAATCCTCTGCTTTTCTTGCTGCTTCTCTAGCTCCTCTATCTGCTGTTGCTGGGATTCTGTCTTCTGTTTTTCCTCTGTTATGTCCTTAATAACCTGATCTAGAGTGGTTTTATGCAATTCTTTCTGGTTTTCCAGCATTCTCATCTGTTCCTGGTATAATTTCATTTCTCCCTCTCTCTTTAATAGGATGGCATTCACTTGAGTAAGATTCTCCTGTAAGGCTTTTACATCTGCTGCCTCTTTCTGTAGCACCTGGATTTTCTCCCACTGAGTTTCCAATTCTTTATTTTTTATTTTTAAGATGGACAACGTAGTTTGTAGTTCTTGTTCAAGGGAGTGATTCATATCTGCTGCTGTGTTTGCTCGTGTTTCAGAGGCTGTGACTGACTCCTGAAGAAGACTTATCTCCCATTTCAGTTTTTCTTCAACTGTTTGCAGTCTGTCCCGTTCACGCTGCAACACAGGCAGAAAAAGATTCGGTAATTCTATTTATATAGGCTTGGCTTTCATACTAGATTTGAACTCCCACTTTGGTGGCACTGAAGGGCTGAGGTTTGAGCTGTTAGCAAGAACTTCTACCTCTTCAGTTAGTTTTCTTGTTTGATTTAAATTTTCCATTTTCACACACACATAAAAAAAAAAAAAAGAGAACTGTACTGCATTTAGCAAACCCTGGCCACACCTCCCCTCCCCAGTCCCAGCGAGAACTTTAACAGGAGGCTGCTCCTGATCCCAATGCAGACCCACTGCATTATCGAGACCCTCTGGCAACAAGTTTAACAGGCCTCCTCTGCTGTAAGCAAAGTCACCTCCTGTCATTTGCAGTCACTAGCTTCAACAGATGGCTTGTGTTCTTCTGTTGGAAAAAGTGACAGCTCCCTCTCTCCGTCTCCCAGGGAGTTGCAGGTCTTTTCTGTGCAACCCTTCAGGTCCAGAAATTTATGAATCTAAATATGTATTTGGGCCCAAACCATGCAATGTAAATAAGTTTGGAAGTTACTTGTACGATTTAAGGGCAGAAATCTTCAGAACTGCAGAAAACGAACACCCTGAACCACAAGCAAGTTTTATATGACTCCAGTGTCTTTTCCTCCTGAATCAGAAGAATGCTACTGGAAAAGTTAAAATAAAAAAAAAACTTGTATAAACAGTGTTCTTTTGCTCTTGTAGTGGTCTGTGTTCTCTCCACACATTTTGTGATATTGTTTCTCTCTCCTTTCTGGACTGTCTTCTCTTAGTTAAGGTATTGATCCTGCTAATTCAGCTACAGGAGCTAGCAGGAAAACAAAAGTCTAGGAAACAAGGAAAAATGAATGGAAGGAAGGTAAAATGAAAGAGACATAGTCAGCATTTGTGTACTCTTATCTTCTCAGATTTGTACTAAACCTGTATAGCACCACCCAAAACCACCTCTACTCTGAAAAAATGTGTTCCTTAGCATTTTTAACAGGTAGCCAAAATAAATTAAAAAAAAAAAAAAGGCAAGAAATTGTCCTTTATAGCATCTGCTAGCCATACCAGCACATCCTTTTTTTCCTTCTCGGTGCTCTCGAGTTTCCTTTCCAAAGATGCCACCTCTTGATGCAGTGTCATAGCCTCTTTCTTTAGAGCAGCAGCCTCTGCCTGCAAGGCTGCCTGGAGAGAGTTCTTCTTGCCTTCTGCCATCTGTGTCTCTGCAGCAGGAAAAGTCAAGGAGAGGGTGAAAAGCAAAGCAAAACCGAACTGATTTGTAACCTAGGGAGAAAACATTTTCCTATCTGTCTGTGTTTTACAGGCCCCAAACCCACAAGGACTTTCAAAATAGATGTAAATAATAATGATAATAATAATAATAATTTTTTAAAAAAAATCTAGGCACAGAAAAAGGGAAGAACGAAAGTGGCAAGGTTCAGAATAATACGAAAGTGCATTTGCTATTCTTCTTGTTGAAAGGCCAAGGTTAATGATACAGCAGCAGGTCACCCATGGCGTCAGAACTAGACAGAACCTATGCTGATGAAACAAGGATAGGGACAGCAGGTGAAAGATCCAGTGTCCGAAAGAGAAAGGGCTGGGGGTGGGCGAGAGGAACAAGAAGAGAAGACTGACTATGACACAGTTAACAGGGAGACATAAGAAGCTTTAGAGAACAGAACAGATGCCAGTGTTGTACTTGAAGATGCACTTTAAGGATTTCTTTGCAAAAGAATGCTAGGGGAATACACTGTGCTCTGACAGAGAAAAAAGAAAGGAAATATTCTGTGATAGTAGGACAACAGCAGGGCAAGAACAACTGAGCACGATACCAGCAGTGAGACCTGAAGCACAAAAGCTTACAAACAGACAGGAACTAAAACATACTAAGAGACAGAACTACAGGAATAGACTACTAAGCAGGAATGGAAAAGGAGAAAGACTGACTGGTGAGACAGGCAGGATCTATCCAATGGCAGAATTTAAAGTACATAAATTGATACTATATATGACTAAAAAACTAAAAAACAAAAGAAAACATGAAAGTTCCAGAAATAGGAAGGATCTAAGGCTTAGGGAACTGCTGAAAGATGAACAGCAGTTCTATCTCACAGAATTAACACAAAGAGATACTGAATAGTTAAAGGCATTACATGAGGAGGTGGCTGTACGTGAGAGACAAGTAATGCTCTCACTTCCTTGTTCCTCTAGTGTGAGACAAGGAAAATAACACAAGGAGATGGAAAAGCAATTCTTATTTGGAGAGTGGGAAACCAATGACAGAGGACAGGAGAAGATATGCCTATCTGGCTATGGTAGAGAGAGGCCAGTAGCCCTGGGGGCTCTGGGAAGGCTTGGAGACTAAGGGAAGAAGTAATTAGTTGCATATGAAGAACAGTTTGCAGATAAATCCAAAGTGATCGTGTTATCAAAAACATAAGCAAGAAATATCTAGAGAAGCAAGAAATTGTGTTTGCTACAGATTTGAGCTCAGATACCAGAGTGCAGAAGCGTTAGGTACCAGAAAACTAGGAAAAATGGCAGAAGAAAGCATGCATTGGCAACTACAGTAACACAGGAGCTTAACACTGAACTGATGCTCTGTAAAATGGCAATGTAAGAGGAAAAGGAAGTCAAAGATAATGTTTTTAGCAGGTTAGTGTTTTTAGAGTGTACGGAGAAGAATGGTATGAGGCATCAAGCTGCACCTACTCTGTAGAGTACTCAGCACTGTACCTCTGTGTGGTACCAAAAATCCCTTCTGGCAAGACAGGATGGGATCAGTGGGTTGGAAAGGAGAAGCTGTACCTTCCTGGCTTTGAGCCAACTGTTTCTGCAGCTCCTGATTGTGGGCACTGAAGTGGTCCCTCTCAGCTTGCCTCTTGTTCAGCTCCAGTTCCAGGTCCTGTACTTTCTTCGAAGCATCATTCTGTAGGATTTAAGAGCAGTATCTGTTCACAGAGTCACTGCTGGCAGGAGACAAGGAGGTACAAAAGCAAAAGGCAGAAATAGTCAAGGTGGGAGGGGGCAGTTGGATAGTAATGGTAGATATCACAACTGTCCTTTCTCCGAGCGGCAGCAAGCAAACCTGGCCTACAAGAATTTACACCCATTCTGGCACTGGCACTCTGCTCAGTCCAGCAGAGGGGCAGAATTTCTGGGTGCACTACAGAGACACATTACCAGATCTTGCTGAGTCTGCTTCAGGTCCTGACGCAGGTCTTGTAGGGCTGCTGCCACTCTGTTCACTGTGAGCTCTACAGGGATGTCCCTGGCCTGAGAAGCAGTTTGACCCCAGACACAATCCTGTTCTGAAGAGAGAAGCCATTACATGTCAAGCTTTAATCTGGGGGTCTCCAACAAACAAGGCCTGTTTATACATAGGAGAAGGTGGCAGCACATTTGTTGTTGCCCTAGAGCTCATGTTACAGCAAGACATGTCACAGGCTAGCATTATTTGTCTGCTCACTAATGTGAGTACTGCCCCAATAAACAAGACACATGCAATTCTATGACTGTTGGGCCCTATTTCACTCTGGTGCTGGTCAATTCTCAATACCAACATAGACTTGTCTCTCTGCAGAAACCTCTGAACTGAAAGGATGAATCTATTAGGACCGCAAAGAGCCATCCCTCCCCTCCATCTGCTTTCCTACATGCACTCTACATACTTCTCACCCCCTCCCACACTTGCCTGAACTCCAAGTGACCAAGCCTCTGTTTGTATCAGTGCTGTCAGACAGCACATGGTGGAGAACCAAGTGCAATTTGTCCAGCTGGGACTGGGCTTCACAGTGGGCACTGTTAGCCTGCTGGCACTCCATCGCCAGCGCCTTTGCTCTGTTCTCTGTGCTACAAAGCCTCAGATGAAGTTCAGCCATCTCAGCCTCCAGCACATGCAAAGAGTCTTTCAAGCACCGTTCGCCTGCTCGAGACTCCTCCAGATCCTGTAACAGCTGCTTCTCCTGAGATGCCAGGCAGGCCTCCTTCTCCAGCACCACTTTCTGCAGTGACTGTACCTATAACACAGATGCACAGAACCTCAGGAATAGTGCTGCCACTGAGGAAGCAGAGCAGGAAGTAGGGAAAAGGATGAAAAAGAAATCACTTCAAGTAAACATCACATTGGAAACAAAAGGCAAAAAACCCCACAAGGACTCAAACTGAGCAAAACAGACATTGAGCTAGAAACAGGCACCTGGAGGCTAAGGGGCCAAATGGAAGCTTCCCCATCCACAAGGGAACGGCCCAGCCACTACTCTTTCCAACCTCAGAAATGAAGCAGTGCATGTTTGAGTAGGTGGCTGGCAGGGTGAGGTGGCAGATCAAGCACCCCTGCATGGAGGTCAGGGTGTCAGGGATGCCTGGGAGTAGAAGTGAACAGAAGTCAGCCAGCATCCCTCATTGTGCATCTCCAAAATGCCAGATGAACTGGCTGAGATGGAAGTGCCTTCCACAGGCTGCGATAACCACTTCTGCTGCACCAGATTGCTCAGTGACCTACAAAGGTAGAAACACCATCCAGGGACATTTGTAGTACAGATATTGAGAAGTTCCAAAGGAGTCTTCTGTTGCTCTTCAGAAATTTAATGCCTTGAACCATGACAGAACAGGGAGCAACACAGGGAAAGCATAGAAAAGCCAGCCTTCAACTCAGTGCACAAATTTTCTGGGCAGAACAGGAGTGTGTATTGATGAAAGGGGAAACAAGTTGGGGCCTACAAGCTGAAAGTGGTATTCAATGTCCCTGGGGAAGAGGAAGCTAGTGGATGGTGCTAGAAGCTAGGGCTAGAAGCACCTGATTGTTGAGTTCCTGTATTTCTCTTCTGTGGTCTGAATGGAGCTGCTGAGCCTGTTGAATAGCAGAAAGTAGTTTAGACACCTCGTTCTGCTGGGCAACGTTGTTTTCTTCCAAGGTCTTGAGGCTCAATTCTTTCTGTTCCAGAGACAGAGATAGTCTGAAAGAGAGAGCATGTAACTCACTACTACATGGTATAACTTTTAATACACTGTTTGGATTTTCACCACCAAGGCAAAAATGTCTGCTGAGGTTTATCTAAACAACTAGGCTGCTTTGTTCAGCCCAGGTTGGCAATCACAGCCAAGTATGTGCCCACTATGCTCGTTTCCACAGAGGAACTGAGGTACTGGCTAAGTTTCACATATTTTTTTGAGATGGGAATGTGAATATGACAACACAACATGGGCAGACATATACTGAAACGTTTAAATGAGAGATGTTAGAAGCCTTAGTGATATCCACAGATACAATCCTATGTTCTGCCACTCTGCAATACAGGTGGTACCAAGGGGCAGCTTTATCCACCCCTGGTCCACAGCAGAACGTAAAGACTAAAAGCTCCAGGGAAAAAGGAAATGGGTAATTTTGTATCACTTTATGAATAACGCATCTTGTTATAAAGACGCACAGTATCCACAATATAACCTGTAATATTCCTTATCTTCTTGTTTGTATGCTGAGTGGCTCCATGCAGTGGAGCTCACAGTAATACTCCTATGTGTACAGCACAGGGTTGGAGACCAAGGAGAAGATAATTAGAGAACTGTCTTACCAAAGATCATGTTCTATCTCACCTTTGTGAAAGTTAGGGCCCAAGAAACATGTATGACAACCTAGAGACCTCCAAAATAAAAACAATTCCTCATGTGAGCCATAACGCACACCCACTCAGAATATAGCTGAAATGCACTAAGAGACAGCATCAAAAAGGACCTAAACACAGTCAGCAGTTCACTGGGCAGCACTCAAACAGAAATTAATGAAACAAGCATCTTTCAATGGTAAACAGGTAAATACCAAGAATTGCAAATCCTACTAAAACATTGGCATGGACATCTAGTGTCTTTTGTACTGTCTCTTAGAAGGAAAATGGGATTGGGGATAAGACGTAGGGAATGTGAACCTTCTAGATAAAAACAAGGGAATGAAATATGACTTCAAAAGAACGAAATGGTTCTACAATGATAGTTCACAACTCTGCTTTTTAGGAAATGCTGCCAGAATCATTTGGATATGAAAATTTCTAAGAAGAGGGAATTCATTAAAAAGAACAGAGTCTGGAAGGCTTTCAATTACCTGGCTCTTTCAGTCTCTAGGACCTTCAAGGAAGCCTGAAATTCTGTGTTGTGATGTTCCACTTCTTCCCAATGACTCCTTTTTCCCTCCAAGACCTGCAGACACGCTTGCAGCTCTTTGTTCTGACGTTCCACCTCTTCCCATTGGCTCCTCTCCTCCTCCAAGATTTTCTGAAGATGCACAACCTCCAGCACCTTCTGCCTTGACAATTCCTGTGCCTCACTCAGATCTTGCTGAGCTTTGTGGCCAATCGCTTGATGGGTCTCTTCAGAGGCTGCTAGCTGAGATGTCAACTCTTCCACCTGACGTAAAACATAACACAGCAGGCAAAGCCTACAGCTTGCCACCGCCAGCTATATCACATACTACGAGGAAAGGGGAAAAACAGATTTAAGTTTCATTCTATCACGAGTACCAAATTCAGCTGATTTGTTTGAAAATCTAAAAAGGGGCACCATGTTCATCTGATAAAACACCTTAAAAAACAAGGCTAGCAAACAGGCAAAAGGACTAGCCTGTTGTCCAGCTGATATACAGGTGACAAGTCTCCCTCAGACCAGCTGAGATGGAGACCACAATATGACAGCAGTTTGAGAAATTACTCCATCAGCCTGTTCTGCAATAGAAAGGCAAGAATTAGAGACACCACCAGCTTGATGACTGAAGTATTTTCTGCTGTTTCAGTCACCTGCTTTTGTAGATCATCTCTCTGTTGAAGAAGGATATTTTGTTCCTCTCTGATGGTTTCAATTTCTTCCCTGTGCATATTTTCCACTGTCTTTATCTTAGAATGAGTTTCCTGCAGCTCTGCTTGCAGTTTTTCTGTGGTGTTCTGTAAACACAAACGGAGAGCAAGTTACTGGGACCTGCCATCAGCTCCATGTTTTTCCTCTTTCTGTCTCAATCGCATTGATTCAGCCATTTCTCTCTGCTTTTTAATCCGTCTTTGCTTCCATTGCAACTCCTCCTTCCTTTTGCTTATCTCTGTAGCTTAGCAGGCTCTGTACTTCCAGTGCTCCAGGACTGGTGTTTAATTTCCCTGTTACTGCCCTTCACACTACAATCTGGCTTTAGCAGCCTCTCTCCCACCTTATGTTCAGTCACCAACTGCTTGAACTTTCTATCTGCCCTACTATTGAGGCTTACCTGCCTGTACTCCTGCTGCTCCTCTACCTCCTGCCTGAGCTGCTCAAGCTGCTGGCAGGCTTCTGTTAGCTCTCCCTGAGTTTGGAGTAGTGTCTCCAATAAAGCTTTCTTCTCGTTCTCTTTTTCTATCAAGACCTGCAAAGAAATAGAGAGGAGAAAACAGATTGAATCTTCACAGAAAAAATTTGCGTGTCCTTCATAGATTTGAAGGCTGACAGCCTCACACAGTCTCAAAGCAATACACTGTTGGTCTCCTAGGTCACTGCCTGTCCACCTGGAGGCACAGATTCCAAGTCAGTATAAACACGGTCCATTTGTGACTGAATCTTCAACAAATTCTTAATCACCTAACAGGAAAATGCATGGCATTTTTCTAGTGCTGCTGAGGGTATTCTTTGTATTCTGTTATGCCGTTTGCCTTTTAATACGAACTTTTGCAGTCACATAGCAGTAGAGATTATGCAGGTCTGCTGGAGGCTGAAGCTAGTAGCTCCTTCAGACAATTCATGTATTCTAAGTGGGGCTTGGTGAAAGTTCCAGTTTTAAGGCACACATTGCCACCTCTGTGAGCTGGTTCTGTCATTCCAGTACCTGCAGACACAAATGACAGTGCTGCCATTCATAGGCAGTCTGCGTAAGAAGGAATCTGGGTAGAATGCAGGGAGGGCTCTCAGTGCATGGCAGGGTTGCTTTGGCACAGGAGATCTGGGCACAAAACAGTTTACCAGCAAGTGACTTCAGAAACAGCCCAGAAGCCACTTCTGTTATACTGCTTAGAAATATTTAATTCCTACTGCCAGACAGTTCTGCATGCATTTCACTTCACCAAATCCAAAGCAGAAAAACGCTTCAAGTATCTCAGGAAAACAAGGACACACAAGGCATGCTCTCACATCCCAGTATCCAGCTAGCTCCCATAGCTTTGTCTTGTCTGTACAGGTGGCTTCCTTCAGCTCACCACTATGAGACATGGTTATGGCGTTCACACTGACTTCAGGTCTGCAATGGACTTCCTGCCTTTCTTAAACTTCCACTCTGGTAGTCTCTTGCATTAAAGGTGCTGTCCTTCACAGCACAAAGGGCTCACAGTTGCTAAGGCACCACTCCTGTTTAGAGAAGGGCATCTGAGAGACATCTCTACTCAGACGTGCAGCGTCAAGAGAAGAACTGCCAATAAGCAGTCCAGAAGAGACACATTCTTTACATTCTTTTGCATTCACATTCTTTACCTCTTGATTGGCATTTTCGACTCTAGTTCTTTCCTCTTCTTGTTGAGCTTGCATGGTAGCAACTTTCTGCTTCAAATCAAGCAGCTTCTTCTCGTGCTCACCTTCTGTCTCTGCTTTCTCCTTTTCCCAGTGCTCCATCATCTCCTGTAGCTCCAAATGGTGCCCTTCCCGCTCACTTGCCTGATGGGTGAAGGAAAAGACCTCAAGATGAAGTCTCAGGTAACCTCATGAGAAACACGTGAATCTTCATCCATCCCACAAGACTCCACTTGAACAGCACACTACAGTTGCCTTGTGTCCTATCAAGGAACTTAAAAGGCAGGTCAGCAAGCAGAAGAAAAGGAGATGTTACGCTTTCCTCTCCGATGGCTGCCTGTTTTCTACCACTTCTGCCCTCAGGATTTCTCTCTATCCTCATTGCCTCTATTTTCAGAACTCAACTCCAATTTAATCAATGAAAAGATGCAGGCTGACTGCAGGGTGAGAACTAGGCCAGGATCCCGATGCCCTAAGGCAAAAGACAGGCTGTGAACTGAACTACTAGGAACAAGGAGCCTCTTCCACATGCCTTAAGCCCAAGGGTAATACCTCTGTCAACCGTGAAAGGACAGAATTAAAGGAAAAAGATTCCTGCCAACTGCAGACACAGAAACGTTATGGAGTCTACTTCATGGTCGACAGGGCTCGGGTGATATCCTACCACTGCTGCAAAGCTTTGGGTGAAATTTACCCAACACTCCGTTGAATCTGTCTTAGGCCCACAACAAATGTGCAGCTGCATTTATCATCCCAAAGTCACGTGGGCCCTCACATGCCTTCAAGCACGAGGCACTGGCTCTGCTACCTGGCCTAGCAGTGTGTGGCTTCTGACAGACTGCTACTGCCATTTCTCACACTCAGGCTATAATTACAGTAAAGCCATCTCACAAAGCTTGCCCAAAGAATTCAAAACCATATTGTTTCCTACCAGGTCCTGTAAGAGCTTGTTTATTTCCACTTCGTGCTCAGTTTGCCGAAGTTTGAGGGTGTTGTTGTACTGCTGTTCTGTCTGAAGGAGCTGTTGTGCCATGTTTTCCCGTTCCTGTTTCATTAGAGATCTCTCAGTTTCCAGCTCACATTGAAGACACTTCACTTCCCCTGAAAACATAACAAAAGACAAGAAATGCAGTGCCTACAGAAAAAATGGTTCTGATTTTGCTGGCCTTAAACCGTTTTAACCTCAACATAGAAGGGTTCTATCTGCGTTCCCCTCATTCCTGAGCATTGCACTGAGAACAGGCAGGAGGATCACCAGAGACAAAGTACGTGAGGCTCTCACCTTGTATCACTTCCTTAGCCTGGACGACTGTATGAAGTTGAATTTCAAGCTGACTCCTGGTGATCTCCAGCTGAGATAAGTGCTGCTGAGCCTCAAACAGGCTGGATTCCAGGGTCTCCTTCACTGACCTACACGTTGTAAATACAGAAAGAAGTGAGCTGATTGCTCCTGACACCCACAGGGAATTATTCCAGTAAGAAGTGGTTCAAGATCCCAGCATCTGAGTACGGAAAAATGGGTTGTGTGGAAATTTGTGGATAAAAACTGTATTTCTGCCATTTAAAATAGCAATGTAGGCCTCTCCAAAGGAATGTCCAGGTTTTACTTACGACCTAGCATAACACAGAAATTACAGCCTACTTTGATCTCAATAGCCAAATCTTAAATTGACATAATTTAAGTCAATTGTTCAATATCTTCATCAACGACCTTGATGAGGGGATAGTGTCCACCCTCAGCAAGTTTGCTGATGACACGAAGCTGGGAGGAGTGGCTGACACACCAGAAGGCCGTGCTGCCATCCAGCAAGACCTGGACAGGCTGGAGAGATGGGCAGAGAGGAACCTGATGCAGTTCAACAAAAGCAAGGGTAGAGCCTTGCACCTGGGGAGGAATAACCGCATGCATCAGTACAGGCTGGGGGATGACCTGCTGGAGAGGAGCTCTGCAGAGAGGGA